>PVJX010007337.1:0-71672 GCA_004027295.1 Dolichotis patagonum | reverse complement strand
ACTAACATGTCCTCAGGACAGTTCTCATCACCCACAACTATTTATCATGTAGTGGTGAGAAGAGCAAGCTAAGGACACACGAGCCTGACTTCCAGGGAAAGAAAGATAAATCAGAGCTCCAAGGGAGGGTGCATAAGTAGAATAAGTAGCAGGGTAAGCAAAGGACTTGGTGTGTTTGCCTAGGTGTGGTTTGCATTCTCAGGATGAGAGGGAGGGAGGGTATCTGAAGCAGGCACATTGGGCCAACCAGGTTGATCTCACTCCCAGACACACTGCTGCCTCTGCCCAGAGCTTGTAACACAGAGAAGGACTGGGATGGAAGGAGGTTGTCTCACAGAGAAAGCAAACCTCAGTCTCTGTCCAATGGGGCATAGTCCCACTGAACCAGGGTTACTTTTTTCAGTCTGTGTGGGAGGTGTTGACGTGAAGCATATGATCTAAATAGCAAGATGACAAATACTGTTATATGCAGCTGTACAATATACCTGTCCCTTCCATGGGAGGCGATGAGGGAATACCCCCACCCCTTTATATATCATGCACTGTACATGTATGTATGTGTATAGGTATGTATATATGTTTATATATACTTGTGTATACTTGGACACAATCTCTGTCCCATCTAAAATTTTTTAATGAAGATGTGTTGTGATACGGTGGTACCTCAGTCCACAAATGCTTTTGTTTGCTAACAATTTGGTTCACAAACAGAAGTGTTTGGCACAATTTTGTTTTTGTTTGTGAAACCCATGTATGTAACACACACAACTGTGGCCATCTTTCCAACATGAGCGTGAACATGAGCATGGCCATTTTTTCTGGAGGAATGGGATGAATGAGGTTCATGAATTGAGGTACCACCACAATTGCATCATTTTTGGAATTCTCTGAAATGGGAAAAATGGGTATTATTTTTTGTGTTCATTGGCTTTATTGAAGAAGCATAAGCTATGTCTACATACTCACCATTGAGGCACAAAATCCACTAGAGCCATTCTGGTTGTAAATTAACGTGGGGTTAGATGCTACGCTTGAGACTCTCCTTGTGGATGGGTTTTCAGCTCTAGGATCTACCTGAAGTTTGGTGAGCAAGCATTAAACTTGCTGTTCTATCAAAAACAAAACAACTCCCTGCCTCTATCCAAGTGTGCATCATATGTGTGAATAGACAAACGAGTCTGACCTCAGAGATTGTTGTTCCAGGTTGCAGAACGTCTGTGTTGTTCTGCTGGTTGAGTAGGTACCGGAAATTGTGGATACCAGTGGATGTGTTGAGCTCAAAATATTGCTCTCTTGAGAGCAAGTCTCGATTTCCTGGTAGCCACGCTATGCATGGAGAGTCAGAAGAAAGATGATGCGTGCAGCAAGGGACATTCTGAGACTGAGAAGCCCCCCCCACATTCACTAGGGCTCCAGAAATAAGTGGGAGGATCCAGTATATGTTCTGAAATGCTTCAAAAATGCAATGTGTTATTCATCTTTATTTTTCAAGCCTGAGGAAGTACGGGGTCCATGTTGACCATTGTGTTGACCCTGAAGTTAATCCTGCATATATAATATATAAATCGACTGGTCACTTCTCCATTGTTAAAATGATTTAAAAACCATGACCTGAGGTGGAAAGGAACACCCTAATCAGTAGGAAGAGGACAACAGCTGAAGATTTGTGTTCCGTGTGATTGTAACCAAGCTTCTTGATACGTTTACCATTATAAACATGTCCCTGAAACCACCCACTATTTCTTCTGGCAGATGGGTAGATTTTGAGTATTATAAGGGAAACTCCTAGAAGTGTACTCTGTCAAGTCAACTTGTGTACAGAATCTGCAAGTGCTCTCTATGAGAATATTTAGATGATGTCTTTGCATTTGACTCACTAGTTCAAACCCAGTTGTGTGTTGGACTGAAAGACATACTTGATGACTGCATCGGTAAAAATGAACTACATCTTTTCATCTCTGTCAGTTTCTCTTTATCCACACATTTAAAATAATTCCACTTTCTTTTCTTTTTAAGACACAGTTGTGTTATTCAAGTACCTTTTTTTTTCAATAAAGAAAATATACTGCACTGACATTCTGACTCATTTTGGTTTTGCTGGCATTGTTTATCTTAAATCTAGAGATTCAGCAATACAGTGGGTAATAAATGTGGGGCTTGGACAGGACTAAAATAAATGCACCTTACAGTAAAGGAACCAGCCAAATCATACAATTCAGTAATTCTCCATTCGCCCATAATGGTGATTTGTGTGGACTTTCCTGAAACCCCAAGGCTTCGGTGGAAATGCTCACTGGCGGAAATGCTCACTGGTTGCGAATCTTTCTAAACATTTGGCAGCACTGGGGTCATTCAGGCAGCTCAGAATATCTGTATGAGTCAGGTCACTGATTTCCTTACCTACACAGTAGGAAATCTCCCAAGGTCACACCCTCAAAATTAGAACCAGTGCATATATTCCATTGTAATCTTCATTTCTACTTCTTAGCAGGCACTATTTTCTACAAGAATGGCTGGCTTTATTTTTGTTTAGGGCAGTCATTGCATACTGGAGCAAAGGTCCCAGAAATTCAGGGGACAGACTGTCCTGTAATCTCAGTGCCTTGGAAGACACTCAACCTTACATTCTGGCTAGGTAAGAAAGAAACAAAAAGGATGGGAGACAGTACTGAAGAAAGGAGGGGAAGAATATGAGTGCAAGTGAGAGTGTGTCAGCTGCGTGCAAGTGTGTCACGCAGACTTACAGACATGCAGGAGTAAACCCACGCTCGTGAAATGACAGGCACATTTTAAAACCCCTGAGCACACTGCCCCTAAGAAGCAATGCTCCCTTCCAGAGACTGTGTAAGACACTGTCTCTCTGTGCTATGCTATAATAACACAAAACAAGTGAAACTTCCCAGCCTAATTGCCCCATTCCAAATATTTAACATAATAAAAATTTCCTGCTTACTTATATCATAATCCAGTGCCAGAGTGCAGAGAAACTCAGGTTGGGCTTCTCCCATCTACTGGGTTACCTCTGTCATTCAAAGACCACCTCTCAAGCTGGCCCACACTGGAGAAGTGAGGACAGACACTTGGGGACAGACTTTTCATCATGCTTCACTTTTCAAGCACCACTTCTGCCCCCTCCGCAGGCCATCTTGGAGGTATGGGGCCTGACCTGACTGCAACGGAGTACAGAAAAATGAGGACCAAATATAGAAAAATGAAGTAGTTTTGTGCAACAGACGATGCAAGTGGTTTGTGTTCTCATTTTATTTGTTGGCATCTGTGAAGCTATCAACTCGATATTCTTTCCAGCTGCTCAGCCCATGTTAAAATATGGTAGGGGTGATAAAGAAAATCATCTAATACACTTGAAGTTGTTGGTACATGTCAGGAAGTCTGAAGTGCTTATTTAATGCAGCCTCAAATGACCTTATATGTGTGAAGTAGGTGCTATTGAAATCCCTCATCACACAGGTGGGGAAAGTGAGATTTAATGGAGAACTCGTTTGGTAAGATCGGGGTTCGGATCCAGGACCTGGGATTTTACCCACTGCATGCTGATGCAGAACCAGATGCTTAACTTTCCTTGATCTACAGAGGAGGGGCCTCTGTACTCTGCCTCCTACTTCCTCAGTGTTTCAAACTAAGTGTGGAACAGCTGTAAAGTACCTTCAGTTCTCTCCCATAAAGGCTGCACAATGTCTTTATAGTTTAAATGTGACTTATCTTTAAGGTAATATGTTCACAAGGTTGGAATTTCAAAGGCTAACACAGGATCTAGGATAAAAATTTTCCCAACTGCTTCTAAACCTTCCCATCCACTTACCCACACAAAGGCAATCAATACTACTGGATTAATTTGTACAATTGTATATTGTATTCATTGCAAAAAATTTTATGTTCTTCCCTCAAAGGTTATATTTCTACAATTCTTACTTTTTAAAAAATACAATTTAATTTGGTGGTCACCCTTACATAGGGGAAAGAAACTCCCAATGTACTAGATGTCTGGTATGAGTTCATGTTCTCTAAAATCAAAGAGAGATTTTTAGGAACAACGGAGGTTAAGAGCAGAATATATTTATTGTAAGAAAGAAAGCTTCTGTCCAAGAGAGAGAAAGAAGGGGTCTTGAGTGGGTGGCCAAAGACCCTGCCTTTTCCAGGGATTTTTAGAGAGCAAAAACCACAAGATGAGAAATGTCCAAGGTGGGGAAAAATGGGAACTCACAAGGTGGGTGTGAGGTGGGACAGAATTAGAGTCAGTCAATAAGATTATGAGTATAACTGCTCAGGTAAGAATGATTAAATTGGGACCCAATAGGGAAGAAAGTCACATAGCAAGTAGGAACAGGGCCTTTGCCTATAGGGGATTGGATTAGTGACTTCTTGTGGCCTCCTCAGGTGATCAAGGTATCCAGCTGGTGCCTATTTAGAGTATCAATCCCTGAGGTTTATCTTTAGGTGTGGGTGTCTTTTGTTTTGTCTTTTGTTTTGAGATCTGGCTCACAGCCGGCGGTGTCTGTCTCTAATGTTGCAAATATCTGGTTTTCTGCACTGGCTCCTTCCAGGGCCTATAATATTTTTAATTAGGGGACCAAGGTTGCCAGGGTTGGAGCTCACGCACAGCACCCACCTGGCAAGTACGAGGTCATGAGTTTGACACCTGATACAAAAAAAAAAAAAATTCTAATTAGCTCAGCTTCCTATAACAACTCCATGCTTGTATATACAGCTTACTTACTCTTCTTATCTGCTGAATGGTTAGTAGGGATAGCAGTGTATTCTGGTTTATGTAACCAGTTCATTATTGGTGAACATTTAAATTGTTGGTAATCTTAAAATTTCCCACATGGTATAAATATCATTCAGACTCTTAGAAGTGATGCCATAAACAATTAAAGGTAACATTTCAATTAATGTCATTGCTCAGTGGCTACATTTGATTTAATTCTTGGTAGTGTGCAACTTGATTATCAAGGTAAGGACTGAGATAGGAAATGTTGACCGTTGACCATCTCAGAATGAAGTTACTTCTAGAAGAAAGGAAGAAGTGAAGTTGTGATCAGGAGCATAATATTTGAAAAATTCTTATGCTGGGTCCATTATTTGGTCTTTCCAGTTTCTTAAATATCCAAGTAATGATTTGTATTTCTGTTCTTTATAACATTTTTAGAAGGAAACATGACTCCAAAAAAAGTTCATAAAGCTAGATTAAATAACATATTACTAAGGCACATTACAGTTTGTGTTATTTTGCTCATATCTGAGTTGACACCACAAGCCTGCAGATACAGTCAGCAGATGTATCTGTGGGTCTCCTAACATTTAAAATAGAAACTTAGATTGCCAAGGCTAAAATGAGTCAGAAGTTTATTTCTCTGGTGTATGGTGGTCTGATGCTATTAAGATGAATCAGGGTCCCATGTTCCTTCTGCCTGTGGCTCTGTCATTCTATGTGGCATCCACTTCAATGCCAACATGGCTGCTGTAGCTCCTCCCATCACCTCCACATACCACAAGGGGTGAGGGTGAAAGTCCTACATGTCATTTGTTGTTCACAGTCCTCTGGCCAGACCATAGTCACATGGTTATATCTAGTAACAATGAAGACCAGATAAGGGATGGTTTTCATGTTGGAGGAACATGTTCTCCCATGGCTGAAGCATGGAGCTTCATGATTGAGAAAGATGGAGGGCACAGAGGACAAACAGCAGTTCTGTCACAGCTCATCTCTCTGCCAACCAGACATCCATGGGTCCCGCCATTAGCACCCATGCCGTGGTTTGCCCCCCTCCCAACAAGCAGCCCCAAAGATTCCTCTGGTTAGTGCACCAAGACAGCTTACAAGATCTAGTCACTGAGGTGCTTTGGAGTTTGGGAACAACCCTCATTCCCATGTGCATACCAAAGACACTGATGGGGGGGAGGAAATGGAAAGCTCCATAACAAATCTCATTCATAAAAAGAGGGAAAATCTTGCATCACGGAGCTATGGCATTTATAACTGACTGGCGTTTTGAAGCTTCCCAGCACCGGACTGTAATAAACTCCTCAATTAGCCCCCTCTAGGAGTTCTGGTTCTTCCTGCTGGAATCAGTCCCTTCTCAGTTCACCTCTGTGGACTCTGGTTTGTCCTCTGGGATTTGACCATCTGCTAGGAAATCTGAAGCAGTCACTGGAGCATGTGCATCCTCAAAGCTAACGAGGGTTCCAAGCCCTCTTCCTGAAGGTGCAAGGCTGGAAGTGTGGGGCTTGTTTTAAGAATCGAAGTCACAAGCTCTTTAGGGTGAGGCTTCTATGACTTGTCCTTCTCTCCTTATAGACAGTGGATGTAACAACAGAAGGCACTGAAACCAGAATTAGAATTATCATTGTCACACATGTGTGAGCAGGACAAGTGCCTTCTTTCAACTTGATTTTTTCTTCTATAAAATGAGTGCTTTGGATTGAGTGGCTTCTGAGGACCCCAAATTTAGTACTGACAGGGGTCTTAAATGAATAGCTGATTGTCATTTTAGGGAGGTTTGAACATCTCTCCATAGTGAGAACTCAAGCCAAGATGGAAACTGGTCAGAAGCCTAAATGAAGTGCCAATGTGGATTTTAACAAACTCGTGCAAACTTCAGAGCTTCAAAGAACATAGATTTTATTATCTTGTCATTCTGGAGGTTAATAGTTCTAAATAGGTCTCACCCAATTAAATCCATTCACAGGCTGCATTCCTTTCTAGGTCTTTGAGGGGAGACTCATTCTCTTGCCTTTCTCAGCTCCTGGGGCTGACCAGTCTCTTTCATGATGCTGTCTGATTTCAGTTCTCCTAAGAAGTCTCCCTCTTTCCCATTTAACTTCTGGTGTTTATGAGTATATTGGGTCCAGATAACCTAGAATAATATCTTTTTTTTTTTTTTGGTACCAGGGATCAAACTCACGACCTCACGCTTGCCATGCAGGCGCTTAAGCCACTAAGCTAAATTAAATCCCTGGCCCTAGAATAGTATCTTTAAGGTCAGGTCATTATTAACCTTACTTTCATCTGCATTGTTAAGTTCCATTTGTGATATAGCAGTATATTTATTGGATCTGGTGATTAAGGTATGAACATTTCTGACAATTGCACATGTCAAGAGATGGGAGACAAAACTGGTGATAACATTTTTAGTAAGTGTTAAATAATGAATTTATTTTATCTATCATCTATCACTACCCATCTTATCATCTATTTATTTAATATGTTGTGTGCCTGCTGTGAGTCTGGCATTGTGCCAGGCTTTAAGGGCAAAAGTATTTAAAAAAACCAATAATAAAAAGTATGGATTCCTAAGCATAAGCTGGGGAAAACAAGCATGTCCATTGATCTTGGACTTGTAGCCTTCAGGTAGTAAAGTGTGCTTTATAAATCACCCAGTCTGTGGGATGCTTGGATAGCAACACACAGGGGCGAAGTGGAGGACACATGCAGAATAATGTGATGAATCAGGGAACTGAGAAAGATGTACTGGATGGATAAAAGTGAGGATAGAGTCAATGATACTGTCCTGGGAGACAAAGCAAAATGAGAATCCAAGAAGGGCTGATGTCCACCATGTGTGGTGGATCCCAACAGATGATCTAGGTTCACAGAAGGAACTGTGATGGCCTTTAAAGAATCCTAAGTGAAAATATGTAGTTGGTTTTCTTTTTAAATTTAAAAATATCCTTAGCCAGTAAGACCACAACTTTCTTGGTTTTCTTTTCATAATTGTAAAATGTGACTAATAAAAATGTTGTGTAATTTTAAGATCAAATTCAAGATGAAATATGAAAACACGCTTTCCTTAAAAATAGATCCAAGGATTTTCTCACTTTTCCTTCAGGTCCAATCTAATGATTCAGTGATGGGGAAATGACGTCCTTTCCCTAGGCAAAGTGACAGGGGTGTCATGTGAAAATCTATTTGGGGAGACTGTTTCCAGCCCCATCACCTTAAAGAAAAGTACACTGCTTGGAGGGTTTCACACTATAGTTGTTCATTATGTCACAGGCTTCTCTTGGTGTGAAATCCTCTGATTAAGAAGAGCTGACAGAGCTGGGAGGATGAAGGTTTCTCTTCTACCCCATCTAAGTAAGTCATAGATTCATATTTCTTCAAGGACAACTCAACTGGAAGTAGCACACTGTACTGTGATCGCACCTTAAAGTTTTACTAATAACTGGTTCTTCTTGGCAGAGCTTTTTGCCACCGAGTGACGTTAACTAATCAAAATGCTTAAGAAAGCAAAACTTCTGCCAGACAGATCTAAAAGTTTTAGCACCATCATAACTAGTTTTCTTTTTCTTTTCCACTGTAACAGTGAACCTAATGCTAGGAGGGCAATTCCCTTGAAAGCATGATTTGAAAGGCAGAGCAAAAATGTTCTTCCAGAGACTTCATTGTAATTTTAATTTTAGGGACTGTTTTCCAGTTGGCTTCAGAATACGTTAGAAAATACATGGAAGGCCAGTGTTCTTTATCTTGGGGCAGATGTTGGAGTGACGGATGTCCCTGCTTATATTAAAAAAAAAAATCAAGTGGTTTCTCAACAAGCGTTGTCACTCCACTCACCTACTATGACCTGTTATGACCTCTGAGATTTGGAAAATTGACCTCAGTTGCCTGTAGACACATGCACTTGTACACAGATTTCTTTTGACTCTTGGGGGTCAGAGAGGGCCTTAACCTGAAGAACGTGGCTGTTCAAACCTCAGTTCTATCCTATCCTGGGACAGTGACCTCAGGAAAATGTGTTAATCTCTTTGAATCTCGGAATCATCATCTTTGGGAAAATAAGCCTAAGACTAGTATTTCTTTGTGGAGTATTTTTGAGGATAAAATCAGATGAAATTGCTCCTAGTGATCCGTAAACAAGCAGTAGTTATTTTTCACTTAATCAGGGCCTCGCAAGGGCAGAAATGGAAAGTCTCTAAAGTTTTGAAAGGATTATTTGAAGGTTCATTTCTGCTTTGTAATGTGCTTTGTAACCTCTGGTTGTTCCTTTCAGAATAAGTACAGCATCAAACCACAGTCATGCATTATAGAAAATGTGTCCATGGAGAGAAAAAAACAAGAAGAGCAGATGCAGATGGGAAGAGGGTGTGTGGGAGAGAGCTTTCTTGGTGGGTGTTGGAAAGTTCACAGCAAATCATAGAGAAGCCTCTTGGCTTTGAGGCACGGGACTAATTAGATTTTTTTCCTGAGAAAAAGTGAGGAGGCTGGAGAGCGTCATCTAGACTAGGAGGGCACCACTGCAGACTGAGCCCTGTTCCTCAGAGTGTAGCAGTGGGCAGGAGGATGGAGTGCTTGGAGAGGACAGTGCCCAGGTTCCTTCTCCTGCCCTTGAGACTTGGGACATTCACTGTTCTTCACCTTGCCACTATCTGCTGGCCTCTGCGTCTGCACTGTCTTAGAAGAGCTCAGCTCTTTCTCCTTGCTGTCCTCTTTGTATATAGTTCTTCTGCAGCTTAGAATTATTATGAGATCCATCTAAAGGGATCGTTGAGTGCTCCAAACTCTCAGGTTTTTAATATCCACACATCAAGTGATATCAAGTGACATTTTTCTCCATCTCTCTCTCCAGTCCTTGACATAAGCACTTCTGAAATTTTCACTTTTACCTGCAGACTTGTTTCGTGTTTCATAGCAGAAAAAAGTTAGTCCAGGGTAATGTCTTTGAAGAGCTTTGTCGCTGGACACTGGGGTTGTTTAAAGTGATTTATGTGAATTCAAGAGTCAAAGCCGGACGAGAACAGAGTCATCTCTGTGGGTGTTAGAATGGTTTTGATAACCTCTGGGTCACAAGCCTCATGCCTGGGCACTGTTTAAACATGCAGCTCATCCTAGGAATCAAAGATAAACAGTATGATAAAGGGAATGGCCTGAACTGACTGGCATTAAGCTTTCATCACCTTATGACGTGGGGTCCTGGAATGATGGTTTAGCTCCATTAGGGAGGATTACAGAAAGTTGCATTTCCTGCGCAAAGATGTTGTGAAAAGAGAATTTACATGCTTCAGTTGCTTTTATTAAAAAATGCACTAGCAAGATGTCACCTTCTATGTTAAATTTTCTTAGCACTTAAATTAGCTTGAATGGAGTAGAAGTCTTTCCCCTTTGTGATAAATTCCTTTGGGACCAATAAGCATCACAGCTCTACCTTAGAAGTGAGAGTATGGACTTGAAACTATGTAAAGCAAACAGGCAAACACTGCCAACTTTGACTCTAATTTAGGTGATCACAGAACAAGCAAAGCACAAATAAATAAAAGAGCAAAACAAAAGATAGATACTAGGAAACAGGAAGGTAGAGCTTTTGCTAATAAGAAAGGGACCAGGATGGAAGGCAGGCATGGAGAGGAGGGAAAGGGGAAAGGGAAACAAAAAGAATTAAACTGTGTTGTGTACATCCGCCAACTTCCCACAGTAGAGTCATTATGTATTCATAAAAATGAAAACGTTTAAAAAGCCAAAGCAAATGTACCATATACTATCCCTTTTATAGGTCTTTAACTAGAGTCAAAATAAATCCTGACTCATTCTGTGAAGGCAAATATTTCAAATAAGTGAAAATCATTGCAGAAAACACAAGAGGAGACAAAATAAAAATGGAGCCAATCCAAACAAAGGCCATAAATAATGGGAAAAAAATAAGGATAACATATGTCCTATTCGGTTTCATGGCTTTGATCACAGACAGTCCACCTCTCTGAGCCTAGAAAAGCATTTGTGACAAGTGAAAGATTTTCCTGTATGGTCTTGAGAATTTGACCAGTCTTAGTATTCTGCCTGTCATGATTTGCAAGGCTACAACATAATGGTGTTTTGTTAATTCATTACTGCTCAGCAACCACATCAAAACTTAGTGGTTTAAAGCAATAATTTCTTTTTCTCAGCGATCTGACATGCAAGCCCAGACCATGGAGAATGCTCATCTCCATTCTCATGAGCACCATTTGTATCGCCTTCATGTCCATTCTGAAAGGTTAAGTTGGAAGAAAGGGAACTAAAAATTCAATTTGGAGTTCTTAAGTCATTACCTATTATCATAACTGATAAGATTTATTTCTCCATCATTGAGGGACAATAAAACTAACTTGTAACTTGATCAATTGTCCCTCAAATTCCATATATCCATAAGACAGTAATAACAAAAGTTTGGTTTATGATTTCAAGGATCTGGAGAAAGAGTATGTTATAGTTAATACAGCATTGGTGTTAAATGATGGTCATTATCTTCTGACTCTTTGAAATGATGAGACAAGCTAATAGATTCAAATAGTCTAAAAGTTACAGTATGACTGATTTCCTCCAATTTGAGGCTAGGAAGAACAGAGGGGAAGAAGCAGAAGGGAAATGGATAGAATGGATATAGGTTCAAATAACAACAGAAATACTTTCCTCACCATGGAAATTTCCTTTCTCAAGAATGGAAGAAATTAGGGTAGTAACTATGAGGACAACTTACTCAACACATGTAAAACTTACGTGAAGAGCTTTATATTAATCACTTTATGCAAACCCAAGAGCAATGATAAGAATGTATCTAATAAATAGATGATTAATGAATAAATTAACATACATATAGATGATAGAAATTTTTCAATATGAATTTGTTGAATCCATGCATTCATGTTTTTTAAGAGATAAGGGAGATAAGACATTTGAAGGTAAAATGTCTCTTCTAATGTCAGATGCAAGTAAGTAAGTAACAGATAAAAGATGAAACGAATCCAGATATTTCAAATTTCAAACACTGTGTGCTTAATTCCCACGCTAAACCTTAGAGCAATATACTACCATGATGTAAAGTAATGAAAATTGGAAATGTGGAAATGAGAGATACTGAAAAAATAAAATTATGTCAAACAAAATTTCAATCATATTCAGTAAAATACAGTGAAGTAAGCAGACATTTCTTGTGTTATTTATAACCTCCAACTGCCTTCTCAGGTAAGGATCGGGTGGTGGAAAGAATATTCTTTTTTGAGGTCTGTGCTTAAGTAAAGTGGAGGAAATGGCATGGAGACAAATCATAACTGCCTACAAAAGAGGATCAAGGGACTAACTGAGACCTGAGAGGCTAGAATTTGAGATGGGGCCCTTCGTTGGGAATGTGGGGAAAGAGATACATGGCTTGGGTCAGCCCTCACTGTGTGCTGTGGAGGTTTGAACAAAAGTACACCTCGCTCTCTCTAATTATCCCTGTGATCTGACACTCATAATGCTTAGATCAGTTTTTTCTTCTTCTGAGGATTGGAAAGATGTTCTGAGCCTTTCTTCAAAGGCATGGGTGAGACCAGTGGGCACAGGCAAGGATGGCAGATGCCATGACAGCTGAAGACAGTGGTGGCAAGAAGTGACAGGCAGTGGTCCACTAGATTCTATCACACCCTTAGACCACACAATTTCTTCACCTTTCAATCTATGCTCTTTAAGGGTCCAAAGTAGTGAGGGACCAGTGGTGGTCAGGAGCAGGGACTCTGTGAGGATTTCCTTGACTGTGCGGATTTCCAGGCTTTCCCCAAGACCTTGGGTCAGGGTCTTTCTCATAATTATGCATGGAGCTATAGATATATTCTCTGTTTCAGTCTCTTTCATGTCCTGGGCTCTGTCTCAGCCTCTGTTAGGCTCCCGGGAGAATCATAGCAATCAGGACCTATTTCTTTCCACCCAGAATTTATGATCTCATCCAAAAGGCTATACCATGTCTTTCTAATTTTGTTTTAGTCCTCCACTCAGGTAGAATAAAACATCTTTTCTTTGTGTTCTTCTGTACTTTGTGCAGCGTTAATCACGTATTATTGTATTTAGCATTTTAACAACGTGTATTGGTCTATCTCAGCTAACACATGTGCTCCTTACCATGAGGGGTTCACATCTCTAGTGCATATTTCAGAACTTGTCAGAGAGGTCTGCACTCCATGAATGCTTTGTGAGTGTGGGATCCTGAAATCATTTCAGAACGGCAGCACTGGGGACCTGAGATGCATGTTGCTCTGAAGTTGCCTTCTGCGGCTTCAGGTCCCTTCATATTCTGCAGCCCCCTTGGGGAGGCACCCAGAGTGGCACCCAGGATCTTCACACCATGAGGACGGTGATAAGTGCATATGTGTGGCATTCTGAACAGCACAGAGAGGTAGAATTCCAGTTAACAGAGGAAAGAAAGACAGAAATGAAGATTGGCTTCATACTTACTACTAAATCCACTTCATACTTACTAATAAACCTGCTTACTACTACTAAATCTGCTTTTACTATGCAGACAAGAAGCACAGAAGTGTTTGGCAGTTGCTCAGGTATCCACGCTTGCAAAGACAGAGCCAGGAGATGCACAGAGTTCAGGGACACACAGGTCAATCTGCTACCTGTCTCTCAGAAAACCAATACTGTTATGAACAACACTCCAAGAAGATGTTCCTCACATGTGGGATGAGACATAGCTTCTGGCATCTGAGGACAAGCACCTCAGAACATCACTGCTTGAGATGTGGCAGCTGCTACATAAAAGGAGGGCTTAAAATACTCAGTGCTTAAGTTTAAGTTTAAAAATGCTTAAGTTTAAAAAATTTATTACTGTAAAGAACACATGGTCACTAATCCTCTGAAAATCCCCCCACACACACTTTGAATACACTCTTCCCATCATTCTTGACACTTTCTGCAGCCATTCTGAAAGTCTTATTTTGTGAGTCTTTACGAGGTGTGACCAAAAATGTTACAAATGCTGCTATGAGTGCCATCCATCAGAAAGACAGGCTCACAAAAAGATGGCACAATGTCTTCTTCCACCTTACTCACCAGACCTGGCGATACAAAACCTCGGGCTCTTCTCCAAAGTAAAAATGACCATGAAAAGTAAATATGTTGAATCAACTCAGGACATTGAAACAACTGGAACAACACAACAAAAGACACACAAGAAAGAGGACTTCTAGAACTTCTGCACAAAGTAACAATAGTGAGGGAATAGTGGATTTGAATCAAGGAAGGTTTTCAGGGAGATTCATGATAATATATTCTTTACTGTAATAAATATTTTTAGACATTCAAACATTAATCACAGTGCATATAGCAGCAGTTCCCACCTGGGGATGACAAAGGAAGCCTAGAGCTCCGTGCTAAGGAGAACTGGAGACATGTGCTGCAACCCTGCAAACAGTTAATAAAATAGAAGGTCGGTTTAGTCTAATGCTCATTCCCTTCCACAGCCTAGAAATGATGAAGGGTTTCTTCACATCAGGCATTGAGTCTTCAAGTCTCTGAGGACAGCTGGGTACACCCAGTAAACACTGGCTGCCTCAATAAATGAGTGTGTCACTCCTGACATAGCAGGCAAACCTGAATTGCTTTTGTATCAGACTTGTGGAAGATGCTAGATAGGACTGAGTCATGGAAGCTGGCAGGGAAGAGTTTATTTCTGTGGTAGGTGTTGGTTTCCCAGGAAATTATGCACCAGCTCTGGCATGGCCGCCCAGAACTTTCCCCATTCTGTGCCTATCAGTAAATCACAAAGCAGTCTCATCAGTAAAAAGACAACCAAAGAGCAGCTGAAAAGCGATAAAGCTCTACTTGTGTGATAATGGCACTGTGCCAGCGAGGTGATGCGGCTGCTGAGACAGCTGATCGACCTCAGGCTGCGTGAGGTAAGTGATAAATGTGCCCTCTGGATCCTAAGCTGTCAGACTGCAGCTGAAGATCTGGGTGCAGTGGTGGCCAAGATGTGTGCAGAGAGTAGCTGGTGACAGGAACCACAATCAAGAGGAGTCACCAGGATAATGGGTGCCTGGAGATCACATCATCTGAACAGTAGTTGGAGGGAAGGAAATTTTATCTCCTTGTGTGTTCCTAAAAGATGAGAGTCCTTAGAGAACCAAAGAGAGCTCTCCTCAAATATCTGGGCATCTGCTATGTGAAAGATGAGCTGGCTTTATTCTTTTGAGGCCGAAGAGTGAATGTTCATGCCAGACCACTGCAAGGACATTGCTACTGGCAGCAGTTGTATGGGGAGACAATATTTTCACACACAAGGGAGTGAGCCCTCCATGAAAGGGCACATCCAAGCAGAAGCTAGATGTCTGGAGAAAGGACAAAAGGTCGGGCAATAAAATAAATGTGCGTAGCACAGAGAGGAAGGTGACCTAGGGAAAGGGTCTCCATTTCTGGCACAGTTCAGTCAGTCTGAGAGTACAATGGTTTTCAATGGACAGATTTGTAGAAGCATCTCCCACAGGGGCAGAGAGGAGAAGGGCTGTAGAGGCCGTTGGTGGAAATCATTTGCTTCACAGACAAGCTCACTGCTGTCATCCAACCCCTGGGAGGCTGATTTATCTGCGAGCCTCTGTTCTTTTATTCACCAATGGTTTTCCACATTCTCCAGAAGCCTAGGGGTTTGGAAGCAGAGTGACAGGGTGACAAGCTCCTGGGCCCCCAGTTCTGAGGCTCATCTGTTCCACACATTGAGGATCCCACAGTGGGCAATTTAGAGACTCTGGTTTATCAAATAGCATTGCTTCTACCTGCTGTGGTTCTCACAGCAGCCAGTGTTGGCGCGCATCCCTTCCTCTGGAAATGCCATCGACACCTTTTTAAGTGCTGTCAGCAGAGAATGAACAGCAGAGTTAGCAGGCAGTGTCTGTCCCCTGCTCAGGGCTCCAATCTGTTGTCTCCTTCTGACTTGCTCAGCTACCTGGATCACTGCTCCATTTCTCCTGAGCCAGAGCTATTTCTGTATGTAGACTCTGCTGCCACCTCCACTTTTCTCTCACTATGGAGCCTTGCCATTTGTCCTAAGCTCTTCTGAATTTGAAAGTGGCCCACCCTCTCCATTTCACTGTATATAAAAAGCATTTTTAATCTCTCAATAATCCAAATAGCACTGGTCTACCTATGGCTTACAAATATTACAACTGCATTCTCAGTTTGCTTTCTCCTATCTTTGTTCAGCTTTGTTAGTTTCATTGTGTGCACTGGTGTGTGTGTGTGTGTGTGTGTGTGTGTGTGTGTGTGTGTGTGTGTGTGTCTTAATTCAGAGATTATGGTAAATTCCCTTGTGCATTTCATAGCCGAATTTATTTGAGTTCCTCAATGGCTGTATCTTTGACATCTTTGTGCATATAATTTCTGATTTTCTTATGAAGTTTAGGAACACTGCCTGCTGTATTATGCACATTTCATTTACTAGTGGTTCCGGATCAGTAATGAAGATGTAAAACATCACTTGACTCTTGGGGCCATGGATGACTCCTCTGGAGGCTCAGCAGGATTCCTTTCTATTCACCAGGTCACTGACCAGCCTGCTGACTATGGGGAAGGGCAGAACCCAAGGAATTTGCAAGTAGGACTCTGGTAATATTATCTAAAATGTTTCCTAAAATCTGACTGCATGAACATATTGCTTGCATATTCATTTTCTCTCCCATCTTGAATTTTTAAATTAATGTATGGTCTTTACAAACTCTTTTGAAATTAGTTACTTGTCATTTTTTATCTCTACTACTGGACTGATTGTCTACAGAACTGTGATTGCAACATTGCCAAATACCAGTTATTAAGGTCTCTGTTGCTCAAAAGCTTTTATTTCCTTTTTTCCTGCACCACCACCTTTTAAAGACACACATTATATTTATCCCGAAACACAGTGATATGGTGAGCTCAGTATAACCTAGAGAAGCACTCACGCAGAGGCTATTGGTGATTGTGAACGATCTAATGTGCAGATAGACAGATGCAGAGGTTGTAACTGAAACTACAAGCCTAGATGAACAGCTCAATTCTTACAAAATGGTGAGTTGTAATGAATAATTTACTTCATTTTTCTATTAAAGTATTTACCTGGAAGCTTGTTGCACATTTAATTATGCAGCTTTGAGTATTTTGAGACATGTAACCCCTGTGTTGCAACTACTTATAATCGATTAACTTTAGGAAAAAAACCAAAGAATCGTGATCCTGAAAATTCTGGAAGAGATAAAACTTGACTCAGACTAAACTTTCATTTGCTTTCTGTGAAAGCAATAGCACTTTGTCCCTCCAAGGGGGAAAAAGGCAACTCTTATTTTTGCTAATCCCAGCTAAGATGGAAATGACTAAATGGATAACTAAGCTCTTTATGTTCACCTCTATTGGCTTACAATATTGACCACTTTTTTCAATAGAACTTTGATAGAAAACCATAAATGAACTGGTAAACTTTCAAGATCAGAGGAGTAAAATTACAAGGCACATGGTCCTGAAGTTCATATTTTTGGAGATTTTTTCTTTTGGTTGTGATTCTTCTAATTCATCTCATTCAATTTGCTCCAGTAGTTTGGTAAGGTGGGTTTTTGTTTTTAGAGAAGTGTTGTATCTGATGATATTTTCATTTTTAGTTTCTGGTTGTATAGGCAACTTGATAATGACAGTGCTAATTTAGTACTTGCTATTTCTTTTTGATTTTGTCATTATTCTTCCTATTTCCTTGAATATCAGGGTTTTGAAACTCTCTAAATATATTCCTGCTAATAGTAATTATGTTTTCATTTTGGGTTTGGAATGGATAAATGAAGCTTTTCAAAATGCAGAGATCTGACAACTTTGTTTGGAGAAAGACTAATGATAATGTTTAGAATATCATGCTAGGACTTTCCTATAATTTGAATTTGGCAGTAAATAAGAAGAATAGCTTTTTTTTGTACTGGAGATCAAACTTAAAATCTCCCACTTGCCAGGCAGGCAGGCACTTGTGCTGCTGTGCTATATCCCCAACAGGAAGAATAACTTTTAAGGAAGCATGATTGCAATGCCATCTGAAATAATCAGCTTTTAACTACGTGTGTTTCTTTGTTCTAGCTTCTTTGGGAGGTATTCAGGACATTCTGTTTTCCTTTTTACCCCAGTGATAAGATTGACAATGGTCTCGCCTCCTGGTATGTGGACTGCATGCAATATCATTTTCATGCCACGTAGAAGAGAGAAATATGGACATGACTCTTGGCATTTTAATAATATGCCTCCAAGGAAAGAAACAGCCACACAACTTATTTTCTTTGACAAAACTTTAATTAGAAAACCAGACTCCTCTGATTACAAAAATTATACAAGCTGATAAATCTTGGTAAGTTATAGAGAGAATAATTTTATGAACATTTTATACCTAATAAAAAAGGTTAAAATAATTAACAGCATTCATCAGATTAATTTTTGTTTTCACATGGTTTTCTAATATAAAAAAGCATATAGTCATCAACCTTTATATAAATCCATATATGTTTGTAGTAGCTTTTCATAATGGAAAGGGACAGTTTTTGTATTTAAATAATGATATTAATAATTGGCAATGACTCCAGACTGCCATAAGCTGAAGCATAACAGAATGTAAGATCCAGATTGCTTAGGGAATCTGTGAGTCTTCTGGGTCCATCCAAAAATAATCTTTTGGAGGAAAACTAGATGTAAGATTTCTTCCTATATAGTATTGCCCCATCTGAAAAATATTACTTATGATCACTCTGCTTTTCTATGCTTTAAGGATGATCCATTTTTCTTTTCTTGCAACAGTTTTATACCACAGTGGTGCTAACCATGTGCTGGTGTATTGTGATGCCTATGGGAAATGGAGCTGAATCAGCAGAGAAGTGGAAATCTTATTTTTTTTTCTCTGCAGACTTTCAGGAACCAATGGACACTGACAATGCAGAGTGTCTTGTGAATGTGTATTTTCAACTGGTTTTCAGCTTCTGCCTGGTGGTAACTTCTACAACTTTTAAAAGTATCTTGCTTCTTGGAGCCTTTGTCCTGGATCAAGCTGGTACCATACTGACTTGATGACTAGCCTTTTGGCAATGGAAAAGAAAAGTTTTTGTGTCCAAACAACACATGGAGAATCTGTAGAGCATGAAGTAGTAACATGTGATAGCTACAATTCATTATTGCATTCTAGTTTTTTTTCAATATTGCATTGTAGTTCAGCCCTATGTTTTTACTCTCACCAAAACATCTTAACTCAGTCTTTTGGCTGAAAGTATCCCCTACCCCTTTTCTCTGTAGTATCCAAATGCAAGAGCTGTAAACCAGTTTGTGAATTGCTTAGTGTCGTCTGGTAAGTGGTAATGAATAATTGCAATGCACTTGCTTAACAAAGAACTCTCTACATTGAGCACAAATGTACTAAACACACTAGGGGCTGCTTTTAAGTGTTTTGTACAAGCCGGTACTTTAACACCTATATTTCAAAGTTTGCTTCATTCTAATAGTTTTCAGCCAAACTGTAACGATAAATAATTCTATATCGGACTGAGGATAACGCATTTAAGTATGTTACTGGCTCTTGCCCCAAACCCAAATCCAAACATAAACATGGCTGACACATTTCAGTCAATTGATTTGTAAGCTAACGAATGGTATAATCTTACCATCTGCAGACATTTGAACTTAAGCATTGTCCATGTGGTCTTTTGTACATTCCCTAGGGATTGCTCGGTTAGAAATAATACAGCAAGTGACAGTTCTGAATGAATACCCCAGATATTATAAGAGAGGGAAGGTTCTTAGACAGAAATACACATAGGTTTGTTAGTAGGCATTCCCCAATTTTGGATTCAGAGACAGACATAAGAAACTTTCGTTTACAATATTTACTTAATAAATAAATTCTTTATGTAGGACCATGTAATATGCATGAAAAAAGTGGGATATAGTCAGCTTATTTCAAATTCAAGATTCAAGTAGATAAAAATATAAGTAGAGATTTCAATTGAGAGCAAGAGAGAAATGAAAACATTTGTGGAAATAAAAGTCATCATGTCTTCCAAGCAACTGTCACCTACAACACTTTCAGAGAATATTGTGCATGCTGAAACCCATGTGGTATAATTAATAATGCATTTTCTGCTAGTAACAATGCAATATTGGCACATAAACATAATTTATGTGCAGTCTTGGAGAGATTCTGACAAGGACAAACTTAAGACACGAAAAAGAAAACTGTAAGAAATTTGAACAAGCAACAAGGCTCTACTCCATTAGCCATGTGAGTCAGAATTTCTGCGGATGGAAGTGAATAATAAATCTGCCGGTATGAAGGAAACTAAAACAAGTTTCATAAAAGAGAAAATTTAGAAGATGAGCAATCTCTATGGGAAAGAAAAACAACACAGAAATACTACCTCCGTACAGGAAGTGCCTCCTGTATGCCTTCTAGCATCAGTGACTTTAAACACCCAGTTTCTCTTGAATTCTTTCACCCATTAGAAGACTAGTTAATTATCTTATATAATCCATGACTTAACTATGAACATCTGTTTTGAGACTATTTAATGCATTGTTATTATGAGCTTGGAAACAGCAGGTAGAATGCCAGTGAATTATTCATTCTGGAGGAGGAAGGAGATGTTCCTGAGAATCTGGTGAGGTGTTTTCCTCTTGCTTATGTCAGCCTGGCTTTTTGTGCTGTGTACATACTGCTAATGGTTCCAGCCAGGGTGGAGTTTGAACAGGTTCTTAACTTCCTTATCCTGAGAAGCAGCAGCATAGCGATTGTGCCCATTTACATTTGTAGTTACCATGATGATTTTGTACTTTTTCAGCTACATTTATTTCTCTTTCCATTGGCAAGTTGGTATGTGAGCACAGCCCCTGCTCTATCAAAGGAAAGCATGGCTTTTGTTAAAGCGATTCTACTGATAAAATTGAAGAGACTGCGGGGATGTATGTGAATATTACCTGGTAAGGAATTCAACAGCAAGGAAACCTGCAAAATGATCAGTGAATTTAGCTTAAAAATATTTACTAAATAATTAGATTCAGCTAACGGATACATAACTGAAGCACTTGATACTTTCAAGATCTTCAGGAAATAGGTTGACACTGAATTTCCTTCTCTCCACTTCCTTCTCCCCTACTCCTTCCTTCTCTTCTTCCTTTTCTTCCTCTCTTCCTCAATATTCATCGAATGCCAAATACTGTGCCTGATACTTTTCTAGGAGACTGAATTTATAGTAGTTTATAAAGTAGAAAAATATCACTGCCTTCATGGACTTCCATCTACTAGGTGCAAATGGTCAACAAACAGATTGCATGATAACTAGGAAAGCAGAGTAGGAGATTTATTATATTTTTATGAGATGACAAATGCTGATCTAACATTTAAGAAGAACACTAACAAGATAGGGAGGGAGGAAGGCTTATATATAGTATCCAAGGAAGAGAAGCATCTCCTAGAGGTGCATGCTTAATGCAGAGAGGATAAAGGAGACTGATGCAAGGAGGTAGAGGAGCTGGGGTTGGACAGGATTTCCCCTCTGTCAATTTTCTACCTGAGCTAATGTCTGTGGAGAGCTGTATCTTTTTCTTTGGTAGATTCCATGCCCCATTGAAGGCTCCTAAAGTTGGCATTTTCTTCATCAGGGTTTCCCTTTAATGCTATCAATTCTGGTATCAATTCTCTGACTTCTAAAGTATGAACCATGAAAGTCATCATCAGTTATTTTTTGTGCATTTCATTGCTCATGACTGTTTCCTCTGTTAGCAGTTTCATATAGATCCCAAGCAACTTGAGGGTAGAAACTATGTTATACACCTTGTCTACCTGCTACTAGGCTTTATCATTAGCTCAAGGTAATCAAATAAAATAAATTCATAAAATTATCTGTTTATTAAGAGATAATACAGAAATCTATGATTTCTAATTAAAACAAATCAGGGAAATTTGAGTCTATAGATATGAAAATAAAAGCCTTAGTTTGCAACTCCATAGACACATTTTCTTCTGAATTTAATAATTGACATCATTGCTTATCTTAATCTAGAGATTCCAGCTCTACATTTATTGATCTTTTCTTCTTTTCTGCAAAAAATGAAGGTCTCATCTACACAATGTTCTTTTTTCTTCTCTATATTTCTCTCCAATCTACATACTTTCTGCTTTCTAAACTCCTATCTCCAAGTCTTCAGAATATTGATACCCCACAGGGCTATCAATAAAGCACAGATTCTAAACTAAATTTACAAATACATAAGACAGATGAATCAAAGAGAGAGTATCTACTAGCCTGTTAGTGTGTTTGAACTAGTTCAAATATTTGCCTGGGATTCATCTACCTAATTTGTATAATCAGGTCATGGAGAAACAAGGGTGATAAAAATGTTTTCATAAAAATTACTCATTTATCCTGGGGTAAAGCCTCTATAATTTTCATACTTGAGATAATTTTATGCATATTTTCATTAGTTCTTTAAGAGAAGCTTGTCCAGCTGAGGTGCTCCATGCTGACTGAGTGAAAAAGGAAAAAGAACCTGGGTATCGCTCCAATCACGAGTTTAGTTTCAGTGTAATGCTTGCGATTTCATAATCCCTCCAGTGCTACATTTCAAGCTAGGTAAACCACAGAACATGGTGTTAGAAGGAGCAAGATTGGTTTTCTTTCTATCCTTAGAGGAATTTTTCTTTCCCAGATTGGTCATAACCTTCCTTCCTTTAAGCCATCCTTCTGAAATATGCTGTAGTCATTGCTGTGATTTAAGAGCAGAGATGGCAACAGGCTAGGAAATGTCTCCTTATTCACATGCTTTGCTGATGTACTTTTAAAAGTAATTTTTCTTTTTTATTTCTCTCTTGATTCTTGCCTGACTGTTATATTATACTAGTATTTCTCCCTTTGGGTAAAATTATGGTGTTTGGAGTCTCTTTACATTTGTGTTTACTAATTTGTTTTAATTTTAAGCAGAAAGATTTATACTCTTAAGATCTTATCTTGTATATTGTTTATACATTACTCAATTGATTGGATGTCATCACCTGTCTACCTTACCATCTCGTCCAAAATATATCTCATTGGTGTTTGTTTCTAACAAACGAACAAGCAAACCAACAACAAAAATTTCTAGAGTGCTTTCTACTCATTATGGCATGCACATATTAAGTAAGAATGTTGAACATTTTTTAAGTTAGGTTAACAACAGGTTATAATACCTCTGGTTTTGCCAGTGTTTCACAATACACTGTTTCAGTTCAAGCAACTAGTTTATTTGTTTATCCTTTTTACTTGCCTAGTTCCTAAGTGACTGTTTATGTTTCTGATTGCTGAAAAGTTTCTTCTAATAAGTAATTATTGTCTTTGACAGCCTTGACTTTTAACTGCCTATTATTGAAAATAAAGAAGAACTTTACATATCATTCATAAAATAAACCTATAGGAATATTTGTTTGGTAAGGGATCTTTGACCTCTAGATAGATTTTTCTGTGTGATTCTAACATGAGTTTCAACCATTTATTGAAACTTAGTTGGTTTGACTAAATTGGTTATTTGGATGCCTGAAAGATTTTTAATGACTTACGGAAACTTCCAACTACTGATTTAATTGGACTAGTCTCTTTTCCTTCCCTTCTCTTCCTTTCCCTTCCTTACCCTTCTCTTCCTTTCTTTCTTTCCCTTCCCTTCTTTTCCTTTTTACTTTTCTTTCTTGATAGCCCTAGTTTGTCATATACCACAGTTCCTTACCTGTATGGTAGAGACCAAAGATCTGCCCACAACTATTTTCAATGCATAAAATACATTTTAATGTAGCTAATTATTCTTTGCCTCCTTATTAAAGTTCTCAAAGAAATAACCTTCTTTAAGTGTTTTGTTCAAAATCACAATTTTCCATTCATGCTAGACTGCTACAAAACTTTTCAAAGAGTGAAAAATATAATAAACCACTAGTACATTTTAGCTTCCACTTAAAATTTTTTCTTCACACTTTGCTCCTTTGGCCTAGTTCAACTTGGTTACTATTTACTCACTTAGTATTCCTCAAATTTCTGCTGGACACAAGGGAAAAATCAGCTCTGTGCTGTCTTAATTGCAATCCAGACTCTCAATCCAGTTTACCAATACTTTCAAGTTATTTTTCCTAAAGTGTCCTGGGAGGTGATAAACCAGTTGGCTATCTAGAAAACAATAATTTTGTATAGGAAATAAAAACTGATTTTCACAATGGCCCATTTATACCACTTCCTTTGCATTTTAATGCATAACCCTCTGTACTTTGATAACAAAGATAAATTTCTCTGTAAGACTTTATCCAAAGTGTGCTCTATGGCACCCTGGTCCTTTTAGATCCTCTATGAACATAACACCCCATAGTCAAATAGATTTGAGAAGTGGACTGTTCAGTAGATTGCCACTAGGAAATTCACTGTACGTATCCAGGGTAATTAAAAGAGCAGGCTACCTTTTGTCAGTATTGAACCATTTGAACTTTAAGAAGTGCTTCTTCAGGAGAGAGGAACAAAATGTCCTTGGAATGCTCTGGGGTTTGATTGAACTTAGCATTTCCCCCCAGAGTGAGTGTTTATCATTCCACTTTCTGTGTTTTATTCGATACTTCTGATGATCTCACACGCTGGGGCAGATCAAAATTTGTAAGGTGTGGAGTCTGTGGTGGTTAATTTTGGTTATCAACTTGGCTGGATGGAGAGATGGACCCTACTGAGAAACAGAATACAAAGACGCCTTACTCTGTAAACTTTGTTCAAACAGGAGGTGGTGTGAGTCTTGTGAGGGAACATTGCAGGGCTTGGGAGGACTGAAGCTAGCAAAGCCCCTCAAAACTTACTGAAATTCACTGTGTGCACAATAACATTTTATTACTTAGCATAATGTAATGTTCAGCTTTGTTCTTTTTGGTTTTTCTTCCAATCTGACACACATCTGGCATTTTCCAAGTTGCCATATTCAAGAAATAAGAATACAGGTTGCCCAATAAAATTTGAATTTCAGCTAAATGATGAATAATTTTAGCATAAGTAGGTCCCAAACATTGGATGAACCCAACTTGCACTGAAAATTTTATCCATTATTTATCTATTTTCAAAGTTAACTCATGTCTTTTAAGTTATCTAGCAACCTCTGTGTTCTAGTCAAATTCTCTACATTACCACCACTTGTCAAACAATGATGTATTTTGTCCTGCTCCATTCCTTGGTTCCATGTGTCCTAAAATTTCCATGTGAGCAGACCCTTTGGGGGACTTGGCATAAGTGTAAGTTCTATGGTTCCAGCCCAGAGCGTAACAAGCTTTCTGGTGAATCCTATCTGCAAGCAGGCTTGTCCAGAAAGGCCTTTATCAGGGGCCTCGTTTCTGGATCCTGGATGCTGCTGTACATCGAGAATATATGGCATTTTAACCCTACTGATGAGGAGCTTCCCTGGTCCTTACCTCCTCCCCTGGGCAGATTTAATCCAGTTACTCTCAGAACACCTACTGCTCTTCACAAAGTGAAATATGCCTCCCCAAGGCAGGCCCACTAGAACTACTCGAGAGCTTGTAAGGAATGCAAACTTTCAAGCCTCATCTCAGACCTAATAAATCAGAAACTCTGCAGGAGTGCATGCAGTCTGTGACCTGTGACCAGATGAGCCTCCCAGGTGGTCTGATGTCATCTCCAGCTTAAGACTCATTGCCCTCTAGTGACACCTGTTCCTTTGGTTACAGCAATTGTACCTACTTGTCTGTGCTTCTGAATCCTTTGGTGGGTGGCAGCTGCCCTAGATTTTTCTGAATTCCATCTCAGGTCTGGCACTTAGAGGAGGTTTAAGATGCTTGTGGAATGAAAGACTTGGTGAGAATTATGTAGTAAGCTAGCTGGTGGAAGCCATGACTCAAGCATAAAGGGCATGACACTGCCTCTTAGACCCAACTGTTCTTATGGCTTTTAATTTGTCTTCTGGACCCTCTTTTGTCTTGTATCTTAGCTTGTCTTTGAGGATTCAAAGAGTATATGAATTACATTTAAGTGCTAATGTTCAATAGTATATATTTATGAATGTGAAATATTTGACAGTAAAATTATTCCATAAGAAAATGTCTGAAATAAGTAGACAGATCATCTTTTGAATTTTATCACTTTTATGTTAAGATATGCTGTTGAAACAACACTTTACATGCATATCCAACATTAACCAATACTGATGGTTAAATATAGTATGATCATACTTAAGATGGGATAAAGATAATGGGACTTATGGAAAACTCTGAGAAGGTGACTGAAAATCGGATCTCGAGTTATGGAAAGGCAGTGATATTGTTTGTACATGTAAATCATTTAAATTGCTAAGTTCCCCGAAAGGCAAACAAATTTTTAAGAATTTGTTAATTAAATTGATATTGGTAGATTAATAGTTATTTTTGTAGATTCTCCAGCTATGATAGATATCATATATAGTTATCATATATAGATAGATATCATATATAGTTACCTGACCACCCAACAGTCTTGCAAAAGGTCAGATGTACTTACTCAGTTTTATAATATTTTTCTTTTTTGCCCTTTGACTAAGCTTTTATTTAGTGTATTTAAATGACATCAATAAATTGGTCCATTTTTTTCCAAAGCTAACTATGCAGATAAACAAATCAATCATCCTACAAAGTAGAGTGATTTCCTGATATTTTATGGTAATGCTGTAACTCTCTAAATAAAAATGAGTGGCTTTGCAGGTCAAAACACAGGCATATAATTATTAAAACAAACATCTGAGTATTCTACTAAGTAGTTTATATAAGGTGTGAGCAATTGGTTACTGTAATATTCTATCAAGACCATGGATTTAAATATTCATTTGTAAGGTACTGTATACTAATTTGATTTAGTACATATGTTATTTTGAAGATTTAATGCTAGAACACCCTATTCTGGTATTCCATACTCAAAAGTTCTTGGGTGCCCAGATTATATTATGAGTAGAGGTTTTTGTGCTGCTGAATTCCATTTATTCATTTCTTCCTTTTTAAAATCTACAATGGCATAACCTTTCAGGCCATGAATACCTTTTACATTGGTGACAATAACCCTGTCCTAATCACATCCTTGGTTTGTGTCTTTGATGTCTTATCCATCCAGTGCTCATGTCATTGCAGATTAATATTTCTAAATTTTGAGTCTGATAAGAATAATTTTAAAAATAATCAAAGAGTCCACCAAATGAAATACAAATTCTTCAGTCCACATTCATGGATGGACTCCTACACTGAATTTCCTGGTTGTGCAAATTCATATTTTTCTACTGGTAACACACACCCACGCTCAAGTGACTTGACTAAGCCAAGAACACACTGTCTGTGCTTTTGCTCTCTTATGGCTTTCCTTGGGCTGTCACCACCATGGGATGCTCAGACTGAAACTCTTGCCCTACTGTAAATGCATCCATGAAGGCAACGAACTCCCACCATGTTTGACTCTATTAGAATTAACCTCTTTATCACTGGGGATCCCCTTTGTTGCTCTATAAGTGCTGCATTGTGTTCTAATTATGGATGCCATAGAGGTTATTGTTTTGGGACTCTTACATGTTCACTCACTGTAAGGGTTTCATTAGTAGTCACTGGATTGCATTTGTTGGTTTGGTGATCTAAGCCACTAACTCTCAAATTCTCTAAAACTCTACAAAAAAAGAAAAACATAATATAACACTGAGTTAAGCCTATACTTAAAAACTATATATGTATATTACATCTTACTGTGATTTTCAAAGAAGAATGAATGAATCATAAACAAGTTACCTTAAAAAACATACTTTCAGCATGTTAATCAATGAATTGTCTTAAAATTTGCACTTAGAAAGGATATGTGGGGATAAACCTATGCAGTTACTTCTCATCTCGTAAACTTTGCATTTGGACTGCTCTGCAAGGCAACATTCATACTGATTTGTCATTCCCACAGGAACACCAGACCTCTTCCCAGCCCATCCCTTCTGAAAACAATCTCTAGAGAAGGGAGGATGATGCTCATCACATTAGACAGGCCTATTGTGAATTGCTAGTAAAGTAACATTACCAGAGGTGATTAGTCCAGGTTAATGCTGGAACTGAGCTCATGGAGGGTTAGGATCCTACGGATCCATGTCAGTCTCCTCTCTTGCACCTTGAGGTCACCAGTGTGTCTGAGGTGAGCTATGGCATCTGTGACAAAACACATAAGCGCTCTACCATCAGAAAAATCAAATGCATGCAATAAATAGGCTCTTCTAAGTAGAGCTAAACTCTAAGCAATAGAGGTTACAGATTTATGTGATGCTGCTGAGGTTCTGATTCTTTGATTTTAACAGATACAGGAATGGAGTTATTTCCTTATGATTCTATCCTCCCTCTTCAAGAAGCATTCATTCCCTGTAATCCTTCACAGCATCACTCACAATAGATTCTTCTTTCCAAGCCCACTTGCCACATTTTTCCTTTGACTCCTACTTTCTCCTCATCTGCAGTCTTCCTCCTGGACCACCTGCTTGTTCTGGGCTGTTCCATTTCCCCAGATGTAGTGGCTAGCCTCTATTTCTGTCAGAGTCTCACCGAAACTTCCATGGGGGACCAAATCATGACTCCTTCCTCCCTTTCCACCCACTTCAGCCAGAAATCTCTTAGACAGATGATGTGTGCTTCAGAGTTAGGAGTTCTAATGGTAGTGTTTTTCTATTAGCTTATCACAGAGACCAACAGAAGTGCCCCTAAGGATTGACTGAATAAATGAATATAATCCAACGCAATTGAGGGGAACTTCAGAAATCACCCCAGGTAAATCTTAATCTTGAAATACAAGTGAATCTCTGGTCCCCTATTTTTAAAGAGGCAAATGTCAAAGAAACATTCAGAGACTTATGTATCTCAAGATTTTTCTGACCCTTTTAACACACTTAAAATAAATAAACAGTTGCCAAACTAAATGAACAAACAGAAACCAAATAAAAAATTTTGCTCAGATGTTTAGTTTCCTTTTCAAGAGTTTTGCATTGGTTTTTAAATTTTTCTTGTATCTTTTTAAAAAAATCACCCGTGTCCTTACACATTTTTCTTTGTGTCAATCCTTATTCCTTTTGGCTTAACTATGATGATGTGTACAACTCTAAGTTGCAGCATGTCATCTTATCAGAAAGTACAGTGTAATTCAGGAAGCTTACCTGACTTTACTTGAACCAATTGTAAGTTGGCTAAGATTTTATGTTGATACAGTTATGGGTGGGGTATTTCAGTAAATTAATTGCCTTAGTTTTGAAATTAATATAATTAATGGAGGTATTTTGGTAATATTTCAGCGATTTACATGTTGCAGAGAAATTTATGATCTGAAGGACTCATCAAAACTATCTCTTAGGAATGCCAATATATTTTTGTATTTATTTCAAAATAATGCCTTATCATAACCATGTAAAGATAATTGATAAGCATTGTCCTAGTATTATGTTTAATGTATATATTCCCAGTTTTGAAAGATAAAATATTTTTAGAACTCATCATTAAACAAAAGAATAAAACTGTACAGATTATAAATGTCATACTGTGATATGAGATATTGTATTTAGGCAGTTCAGTTCCTGTCCTAGAGCAATATTTCCCCAATAGTTAGGAAGTCCAAAGTTCTCACTGAGGTTAGATGCATGAATGGTGTGTTAGGGTATCTGTAGGGCATTTGCTATTAATCACAAGAAATGAACACCAAAGAATGACATGCTCTTCTTGCATCTAGGGTTGGGCATCAAAGAACTGGTAATGGTAACAGACCTCTAAAATAGCTGTATAATTTATCACTGTTTTTAATACTAAGTGTTCTTTACTATATCTAATGGAACTAGATTTTTGTTGTCATTAATATAAAAGGTCAAGCGAGTCAGAAATCCTGTAAGTAATTCCATACGGTGGCTCTGTAGTAAATAGGAAAATGTTTTGCCAGGTAGCTAAGAGTTTGTTGTTGTTTTCTTTAAGAGTTTTACTTGTAAACTTTGGATCACAGATTTCTTAAGCAAAGCAATTGCTAGGTATTCCACTAAAATATTATCTCATTGTGTCCAAAGTGTTAAAATAATAATAGTATGAATAGGGAAGTATTTGGAACACAATTTCCCTTGAATGTATATGAGATTCACTTAATTGGTAAATGCATATATATTTGTATGTATGATGATTGTTCAGGAGTCATTTACTCATTCACATAACAGTTATAAATACCTGACATAAAGTTTCTTTTTGCTTATGAAGAATAGAGATAAATTTTGGTAAGGAACCAAATTTGGGCAATTTGGAAATTCTGGAATAACTTTTTTTTTTTTGCTTCTCATTAAGACTAAAATGGGTATTCCAGCATTAAGACTTGTTAAGAATAAAATGGTAGCCCCCATGTTAGAGAAGATACTTTCATATCTAAATAGAATTTATGTAAATTTTTGATACTGAAATTTTTGTTAAAACTTCTTGTTTAAACTTTCCACAAACCAGTAGCTTTGGGTTTAGAGCCCAAAGTGGAAAATTAAAGCACAGAGAGTGTTAAATGGCTTGTGAGCTTATTAGTCCTCTCTTGGCAATGATAAATGAAGCTGTTTTCACGAACAGCATGCAGTAAGAATTTATATGCAATAGAAAATTATAAAAACAATATTCTTATTAGAAAGCCTTCAGGAAATGGTTTGCTGTGAGATTCAGCTTGCTGGAATGTGAAAATCTCATAATTTTGTCCTTGTTATCATTCTTCTTAATTTTATGGTAGAAATTAGTATTTTGTTTAGCCAGTATCAACAACAAATGAGTTTTTGTTTTAGGAAAGAAAAGGAAATAAAAATTCTCAGCTTCTATTCACCTGCCCCTTGTTTCTGCACAGGTTTCTTTCCACTAGTTTTTTCTCACTGACTTCAAGTGGTCTATATTTTAGGCCTTGGTTTAGCTGAAAATAATAGCAACAGCTTCCATTGGAGAAGAGAAGAAAATTTAAGATGCCAAATACCAGGAACTCAGTCTCTTTCTGCTTGTCTGGGATAATTAAACAAATTGATTTTTTCCCTTTACTGATAAGAAGTGCACTTGAATTTTTCTGCTGTGGTGGTTGTTGTTTTTTGTTGCTGGGCATCAAACCCAGCACCTTGAATGTGCTAGAGAATCACTCACCACTGAGCACTGCTCCAGTGCTTGGACTTTCCCTGAAATTATTGACAGATTACCCAATTGTGCATCTCACTAGGGAGACTACTGTCTCAAAGTCAATGTCAGCTTGTTGTTTTTTGGCACCAATTTTTGTGCTAGGATTGTCTGCAAAGAGACAGCTAAACTATGTCTCTGAGTGGGTCCGTAGCAATGAATATTTTATTAAGCAGAATGGGCCAATGGGACTGGGCATTGGGATGTTTACTGCAGAATTTAGCCTGACCTAAAGTCACAAAGTGAAAGAGCATCAGGAGAGGTGATTACATAATACTGTTTTGTGGATGTAATACATTGCCATTTAATCAAAGATTGGATACCATTTTGTCTTTAAATATCCCTTGAGGTAGCTCAGCGACATCTCTGACCTTTTCAATCTGTGACAGATTTCCTGTCACGAGCAAGAAAGTCTATTGCTGAAAAATATGCATAATCAACAGGAAAGTATAATAAAGTTGTTGCTTAAACTTTTCTGAAACTTCAAAATATTTGCACTGGTGAACTGAAGGTCTAATTTATCAGTATCTGGCACTTTTATGTTTGGGAATAAAAGCCATTGCAATGTCCTCATTCTACATTAAAATAGATGTTACATACAATACTGGGAGATGTAAGACTATGACAGTCTACCCTGCCCCCCACCCCGACTCTTTCAATATGGCTACAGTAACCAGGGATTCTACTGAATGTAAGAATGGAAATTATTTCCATGTCCAGGGGGAGGGTTTTGATTATCTTACATTCAAATAATTTAAATACCTCCACAAATTCTTCTTAACAACAATGTGAATTAAATCTCTTCCAGGCTGGAATGTGACAGTTTGTAAAAAAAACAAAAACAAAAAACTGCACTTATCTTTTACCCATGACAGTCTCTCCTAGTTATTCCTAGGAAACTCTTCAATGAAATCTCCCACAGCATTAAAATTTGTATTTCTCCGTGGGTTTGACAGAGCCCTGTGGATAAGGTGTTGCTCCAATGACTGAAAGCAAAGCAGAAAGAAGATAACTCGGACCATGCCATGAGCTGGTGAGAAATCAGAACACAGTTACAAGTACCCAGTTAAGTAAAAAACCCAAGGTGCCCAGTGAAGTAAAAACACACAGCTTGGAGCAGGCATCGCCCATAACCAGTATGGTTCCTGCATTTTCCTTCGGATTTTCAAAACTTTATAATTTGCCTGACCTACAAGAGTTTTCCTAGGGAAAATTCAATAGGGAAAAAAAGTATAGACCAGCTTTCTTTAATTTATAAAAAAGAAAAATTAGCAATGATTCTATTCATAAATACTTGTATTAAAAATATCTAGTAGAGGTTTCCAGTGTAGAGTCTAAGCCCATTTTATTTTCACATTATCTTTAGAAATACAGAAGAGAGATGTGACCTGTAAACTAACTACCTACACTGTCAGTACATCGGATCCGAAATACTACTCTCCTTAAGCTGTTTTTCATTTCACAAGAAAGAGAAATGACTTTTCATCAGCAACAGAGAGGTCCTCTCTGAGTGCAGAGAGGATACATCAAAACAATTATTCTCAGAAACTCCCTCAAGCTATGCTGGCAGTCAGAATCCATAATGTTGTCCTGAGTGTTTCTCCAAGCCCCCTTTCAAAGTCTCCTTACCATCTCATTTTCATTCACAGAAGAGTCCAAGGGGGGAAAAAAAGAAAAAGAAAAAAATAAAGAGTCCAAGTGTTTGATTGGAGCATAGGAATTTAGAAGGGTAGAAATGAGGGCTTGGATGTGAGAACACAACCTTCAAATGGGATATTTTTGCATATAATCAAGCTGTTGAGCAGTTAAGAATTATCATTGTGAGGCACCATCCAATTCTCTGTGCTGTATTCTAACCCATACAATACCAAGGTTTATGTCAATCGTTCTATCAGAGGTTACCACTTTTTAGATGTGGACTCAGCTCTCAATATTCTCCCAATCTCATTCCAGACTTCATCTAACCCAACTCCAAAGCACTTCAGATACAGAGCACTGCCTCCTGTTATCCTCGCTAAAACACAGTGGTGGCTCAACCTTAGTTCTTTAGAAATCAAAATAAGTCACTGCTGCTACAGTGCTACGCAGTTCCTCCCATGCTGGACCTCAGACACAGAGGCTGTGCTGCTTTCACGAGGGTCAGTATATCACTGCGGTCCTTTGGAAGGTAAAGCAGTAAAAAGCGAGTGTATTTCCCCCTTCACACAATGTATCTGCCAATCATTGCTTAAAAGTGTCAACCTAAAAGACTTAGCCACAGTGACGGTGCTGTTTTGTTTTCAGATTCAGGATGGGGAGATTTCGAGGGCAATCCATTTCAGTGATCAATGCATTTGAGTAGTCAACATCTTTCATCTTTCATTTTAATGCCCTAATAAGAAATAATATCTATATTCCAGTCTCAAAGTACTGCATCATTTGGATCACTAGGACATTAGCAAACGAGGGACATGGAAGTGTGTTTAATGACTCACTGATAAGAATCTGCCAGACTTTTCCCCTGGAAGCTGAAGTAGACTCTGCAGTTATCCAGAGGACATTCTAGAATAGTGGCTGCTTTCACACCAGGGAAGGCAATTTTCAAGTTATTTCCCTTAGGACAGAACTTTCTGTGGACATTAAACCATTGAGACCAAAAGCCACAAGGCATTTATGATACATGCCACAAACATTTTAATAAAAGATGTAACAACCCTGAAAAATCGTGTCTTTAATAATCTACATACTATTAGTAACAATCCATGCATAGTGCCGTGCATTTATAACTATTTGGTCATAAAAATAGGTGACTGTAAATACGGTATTTATCACCAACTTATAAAGATATGTGTAGTACTGAATGATAATAGTTAATCCCTAGTGCTGCCCTCAGGTCTGGAAGGATTCTGGGAAAGTGTATGGATAATTAGAGAACAGACGAAGCTGTTACACTCAAGTCCAACAGACAAGGATGGCTGTTACAGCATCGGGGGGGCTTCACAGATTGCGGTTCTTCCTTCCCCATCACAGGCTAAAATCTGTGAATGAATGCACTTCTGTGGAAATAAATAGGAATGAATGGGAGAGAGGAGCTCACGTGACACAACCACAGAGGAGAAGAATTTCACCATAGAATAGTCAAAGAGGCTCCAGGTGAGAATTCTCATTTAGTGATGCCTTGGGGTAAAACCAGTTCAGCATGGGGTAAAACCAATGACTGCCTTTAACCATGGAGGTTAGAAATCAATTTATCAGCCAAATCTCTTTCTGTAATTTAGATGTGTGTCTCTTTGAAACTTTTGAACCTGGACAGTTGAGACTGTCTTGTGCATTCTATTCCCAACTTAAATTCTAATGGGGGGGGCAGACACAAATTCACATTCCAGTTTAAATACAGAAAAGGTATGCATTTTGCAAACTTTAAAAATCACTCACCTTAAGGGAAAAACACTTTCTGATTATATAAAATATGCCACAACTCTAAGATATTTCCTACAGATTTCCTCTCCTTTAGATTTGATTGGTAATCTGTTGATAGTAGACAGGTTCCTAGTTTGAATATCACCAATAGGTCACAAAAGGACAAAACAATAAGAGTAAACTTGAAAAGCTAAAAGGAGGTACACACAAGCTACCAAACTGTGCTGAGGTTGGGTTTCACCTGCAAATCATCATCTCATATTTTAGGGTGCATATTGGCACTCAACAAATGGGACTCTTGGAAATATCTATTTCACAGTGAAGTTGGAAGGTCAGATAATGCTCAGTTAGATTCTTCTGGGCTTAAATTGCTTCCTAGGACTTAATTAAGGCATTTGGGGTGGTGTATTAACTCTTCCAGAACAAGGAGTTCCATTTCATTAAGTTATTGCTACAGATCGCTAAAGAGTGCCATGGTGTTCTGGAAAAGATAATGTCCCTTCCAAAATGCCACTTCTCTACTCAGTTAAACAGTGAGAAAATCTTATTTATCTTACACACTTTGATCCTTGAAGATACCTAAAGTAGAAAACTTTCTCCATCCAAATAGAGATAATCTAGACAAAGACACTTTTAGAACTGCCCTGGAGATTTGGCAGGATCCTCCGCTGTGCCATCTGCATTCAGCGGTGGGTTTGCTCTTTCTTATAAATCAGCCTGCCAGCTTCCCATCTGGAATGGCTTACAGTAATCAAGAAAAAAATCCGAACTGACACATTAAAACAAAAGAAAACAAAAGAAAACAAAACAGATGAGTAAATGGCATCATGCACACCATGGGAAGAAACGCAGAGCTTTTAAGCTGAGTTCCTTCCATCTATTGAAAGAGGAACCAAAAATATTCACAAATGATAGGTGACCTGGGAAAGAAGATCACCTCCCAATTCCAAAACCCAAAGCCCAGATTCAGAAACTTCCACTTTAAATAATAGCTCATGACCTGGTGATCCATTGGTCCAAACACCTGTTCACCCTGCAGAGCAGTTCATGAGGTAAAAGCTAGGCTTCTCTGGACACGACTTTACAAACATATTGAGAACAATAAATCTATGGCTATGGGTCATTGTTTTCCATCTTCACATCTATTGATATTGTGCTCACTGTACACACAGCTCTGAAGACGTGAAGCATTTCTACTAGAAATTCAATAACTTTAAGGTAGGACAAAACAAATTCCATTCAATGAATTAAATTTTACTCAAAATCTTTTCACTTTAAAATATGTTCCCTCTTCCCTTCTTGTTCTTGTAAACTCTTTATTTGTAAAAACATTCTTAAAAAATTGTTAAATCTACTACATTTCCAAAGACTGTAAGAAGGATGGAAAGGTTTGAATTTCTCTGAGACCATGAGTTTTGTTTTAACTAATTCAATTAAAACATACAACCAAAGTTGGTGGGGGGAAAAGCAGCTTTCATCCGGTAAAAGAGCTTAATGGCCGATTTTCTAATCATTGGCAATTTGTTCTGTCCTACCTGGAAATAAATTATGTTACTGCTTGGCATAGGAAAAGGCATTTCTAGTAATGTCCTCCAACAGCAAGCATAGCATTAATCCAAACAAGCACCCAGCAGACTGATTCTGTCTGCTAGGGAGGAGTTTTAAATGTTTAACCCAGAGGAAACATTTACCTCAGTACCTATTTTTTTTTAAAGAAAGCATTTAGCAGTGGTTACATTTAACATGCCATCCATGGAGAGCTGTGATCCTTTTGGGGATTACTTCCTAAGCAACAAATATGATATTGCAAGAAGCTACAAAATGATACTTCAGCAGTTATGGTGACACTATAGTGACCATGGCCTGGGTGAATGTTTCCAACATCAATGCAAGGAGCACACTAGAGTTAATGACATTCGAACACTGTCCTTACACAGGGAACCACTGCTGATGCACCACGAGTGGTGAGGTTCAGTTTATTTTATTTCACTCTGTGATGAGTCCCAGCCTTATTTCCTTTCTTCTGTGAAAATTATATTTCACGGCGGTACATTTTCACCATCTAAAATAAGAAAGCTGTAATTATGGAGTTCTCTCTCTCTCTCTCTCTCTCATTCTCTCTCTCACTCACACACACACATTTGTGTACACTTACAGACAGACAGCGTGTGGAAAGTGCTCATTTGCAGGTTTGTGAGCTTTCTATAAGCAGCTGCACCAGCCCCCCCCCCCCAAATGCAGAGAACCATTAAAGGCCAATGGAAAGCCATATTAACTATGTAGCTTTAGCATGAGACTTTAAACATCATCCATGTGGTAAGTAATGCAAATGAAAAATCATCCCAAGCTAGAATCTTAATGACCGGCAATATGATATATGGAGTCTAATTGGAATCTCTTTTGTACCTCGTGTATCACACAACTGCATGCCACCGGCTGCTGCCTAGACCCTGGAGTTGGTTGTGCATGGCTGTCAATGAATTGTGTGTATTTGGCTAAAGTTGATTTGACTCTGTTGGTCTAGGTCAGACTGTCTGCAAATGGGCACCTTGCTGCACACAAACATTGATGTATGTGAAAGACAAGTCTAAGCATATGTATATATAATATATATACATATATATATGTACACATACAATGGATTGGGAAGTCCTTTGGTTTAGATGGGATTAAATATGTACTTCCCAAGTGCATAGGTTTCCTCTGACCAACCTGTTCGACAAGCAAACACAGAATGTGACGTGGCAATTTGGACATTTCCTAAGTCGCTTTCCCTATTTGGAGGCCATCTTTGTTCTCTTCTCCATATTTCCTAAGCTTTTTCTTTTTAAAAACAGTTGCTTCTTTTGCCATTCCTTGGAAGAGCTCTAAGATCACATCCAGAGATTTATCTTTCGTGGAGAACAAGGTTGCAAAGAACATTCCCCCTGTTTGATTCTCTCTTCCCCGTGAAAGGCAGACACTGCATATCACGGGGGTGCTCTCGTCTGACTTGCCTTGTTACCCCTGGCCAGCCCAAGCAGCTGAGGTCTGAGCTCCTCCTCCTGCATCTTGTGCAATACTGGAAAAGAAAAATACTGGAAAACTCTGCCCTCAGACTGTGGTGACATGATCAGGGTTCTCTTGAATTTCTATGCATTCAATTTCCTCTCTCTCCTTTCGTTTGGCACGTTTCTTTTTCTTGTGGTGCTTTTTGGAAGGAGGGAAAAAGGTTAGGAACACAGGTAAAATAACAAAACAGTGCAGAAGTGTGCAACCCCCGGTGAGCAGCAAGCATTTGAACAGTGTGAAGGTCAGGTTTGAAGGCACAAAGAAGAGGGGGATCAACCCAATAAGAAAAGAAGTAATATTTTGCAAAATGGCTGTCCCATGCTCTTGCAGTGAGCTTTTTATACATTGTGTTCGGGTGTGCTGAGTGGCTAATACAAACGTGTAAAGCAGGGGTGCACAGTGGTCAATGGCGAAGTTCAAAGTGTAGATAAGGCACAAAATAGAAATGCAGTCCATGTCGACATTCCATAATGTCATTAAGCCCAGAACACCCAGCTCAATTGAGGTGACACTAAGAATGAGCCAGAAGTTCCCCAAAGGGTGGATCACTAGGAAGAAAGTCAGGATTAACACCAGCAGCACACCAAAGCCCGCAATCAGCACAGGCACAGTGACAGACAGACTGTAGTGGTCCATGAACACAAAGGACGGGTTGAACACAATGAACCGGATGCTCTTTGAAAGCGACAGGGGTCTCAGCTTTTCCAGCACTTCGATGACTTCCTTTTGCTTGTCTCTGATGGTCCTGGCCACCAGGTACAAGCGGGAAGCAATGATACTGTTTTCATCTCCTGCCTTGGAGAAGATGATATCATTTCGGAAGTGCTGGAACTCTGGCTTTTTTAAAAATGAACTTTGTAGGACACTGATGAAGTCACTTTTGTTGCTGGCACTGATGTTACTGGCTTTCAGGAACTGGTAATACTGGTCCACCCAGGACACTGTGGTGAAGCCACTGCAGAGCCTCCGAAGGTCCTCCTGGACGCTGCTGTTCCAGTACTCAAGGGGCTCGTAGACGTAGAATCCTATCACCGGGCTGTAGTTGCTGAAGTATTTCTGCTGAACCATGGCATAGGAAACACTTGGGGAATCGCTGGCTAGGAGGTTGATGATGTTGGCTCCATCGCTGATCTGCAAACACCCCATGAAGGAGAAGGAGGCATAAATGAGATAGAGGATGACGACAAATGGCTTCACGTAGATGTTAGTGATCCACTCATTGTAGTGCTCTCGGAGGAAGTGCTGAATGAAGTGGTGCTGGTAGGGGTCTGTCTCATGGTGGGATGTCTGCTGGTGTCCATCACTCATTACTGTCTGGAACCACACGGGCTTGCGGTCCAGGTACTCTGCAGATGGAATCTTGCAGCAGAAGATGCTATGGTAGCGGTTTTGTTCTAGTTGGCCAGCGAAAACCAAACAGGAGCCAAAGAAAGAGAAAATGTAGAAGTAATTCAACAAGATAGAGACACACATGTTCTGGCAGAAGACCTTCACGGCCTCGATGTTGGTGAAAGGACTGGCGCCCATCCCAAAGGTGATGAAGTACAGGGAACTGGTCATGGTGTAGCTAACCATCACATCAGAGTAGGCATCTGCCACCCTGTCTTTGAAGGGCAAATTCTCTTTAGTTCTCCGCCATCCAGACAGAAGCTCAAAGACTCCTTTTGTCCCATGACCTAGTGTTAAATAAAGAAGAAAAAGAAGAGTCATCATTACTGTCTCCTATAGTTCATGCACAGTGAATTCACTGTATGTATGGCGAACTCCTTACAGATTATCTATGCTCACAGCACATGTGCTAATCTTTGGAGTTCTAGAATGCTCACAGTAGCAGCTCAAAAGTTGAGTTCCATACAGGTTGTATATGGTTCCTATTTCCACTTTAGTAAACCCGATATTTATTGGTATCATGAACAAAATAAAGCATTCGTTGTTTGTTCTATTAACCTGCCAAGTCATAGACATGATATTACATTATCGCATGCTTTCCCCCTGCACACAGATTGTCTTCCTAGGTGAATCACAAGTTCCAGGAGCAGGGCTGTACATGTGCATCTTCAACCTCAATTCTGGTGCTCAGTCAACTGATTCATTGACTCGTCCCCTCTAACCTTCACTTCAAGCTGATTTATGTGCTGGTCTAGGAAGTTGTAAGATGATGTTAAACACTTAAAATGGATTTAAATTGATTTTACAATATTGATAATCTACTTGGTGGCCAAATGCCTCATAAACCAATTCATACCCAATAGATTTGATTAATTAATAGTCCATGTGTATCAAAAAGGTCTTCCAGGTGACACAAAAGACAGGGAAAGATCCTCAGGATGAGAGATCACAGCAAACAATTTCTCCAGTCTCCTAAAGGAGGCTTTCTTTGAAAGGAGTGCATGGTGACTGCCTTTACTACGTGTCTTACACTGATAAAGACCGCTTCTTTTTAACCAACTTCTGTGTACACTTTGATATGGGTAAATAGGGAAAAGATTTATTCAACAAATATTACTTGAAAAGTAATTATGTGGCAGACTGTTAGCTTCTGAGATGTTATTTTCAGGAATCTGACAGCTCTTAAGATAGCATTCCTTCTTTATTGGCAGAAGAAGAAAGTAATTGGAAAGCTAAGATGTTACACCAGATCTGTAATCTTTGCTTTTCTCTACTTCCCTAAATTAGATCTGCCAGTCACCATCCACAATATATCAACTGGCAGCTTTCTGAGTAAGTAGAAATCTTCATAGGGTGAGGGTAACCTATGAAGGTAACCTATGCAATCCTACACATGAACTTTTTCTTTTAATGGCTACACAATGTGGCGGGGCTGTTTCCAAGAAAACTATTTGACAGTGATTCAGCTTAAAGGCACAAAATGACCCAGTTCACAAAATCCTGGAATATGAACTAGGTGTGATACCTAGATATTGGTTTTATGTTTTACATATCCAATTCACTTGGTAGTGCTTTCATGAAAATATTATGATAACTAGGGTCTTCTCATGGCCCTCCTGAATTTGTGCTGCTTGGAGACTTTGCTAACTAACACAATTTCTTTCCTTCTTCCTTACTTTGAGATTGTAGTAAAAACTTTATTTCCCAGACTGCATTTCAACTAGGGGTGTTTTACCTGACATATTTCTTGACAATGAGCTGCAAATACAAGTCATCTAAGGATACTGATTAGAAAACCAGAAAGCACTTTATACTAAATAATAGCTTAGTGTCTCCAGTAAGAGTTCCAGTATTCCTTTCTTTGGAATTCTCCTTCAAGAAAACCAAATCTCTACTTGGTTAAACAGCTGAACCTATCTTTAAGAAATAGTATTTTGTGGCCAAGTTAATAATTTATCAAAATCTCTTTTATGAGGATCTAATACATCTTGCTGCACAATTAACTTTTGTAGTATTTACAGATTTAATTGCATGTGATTCTAAATCCTTTTAAAATTCTAACTTTAAAGGTTCATTGGCCAATCCTTTGAGGATTGTTATTATTAACTCTTAAGGATGCAGACATTGGAGTTCCTCTTACCTCAAATAGAAAGCCTGTTTATTCTCCAAAAATCTCTGTCTTGGTCTCTACTCAGGAAAGATAAAGTTATCCTAACAAGTAGAAAAAAATTATAAAACCATGGATGAGTTAAAGGAAAATATTTTCTAATTTTTTGAGGCAATGATCTATTCCTTCTTCACTAAATTATGAATTCAATATATGCATATTGAAGTAAGTCTAATGATTCTTAACAAACAACATGAATTGTTCATTCCTATCTTCTGAAAGACCCCTTGACAAAATAGAATACTTTGCCTCTTTAATTCCTAGATAAAAGTAAAATATCATGATAATAAATGGTAAGGTAGTTATTTAATTAGAGCATCTCTTTTTGGAAATGAGGGCTTTCGTTATCTTTGTAGTCACCAGGGAGACTACATGTTGCTCTGTCCAAATTTAGCTGGTCTGTGCTGATGGTCATTTTAGTGGAACCCTAGGGAAACTGCTATGTAGGCCCAATGTTTGCTCTATAAAGTACAAAGGTCTGCACATCTGAAAAACTAGCTAAACTGTATTAAGGTTTAGTGTGATAAAGACTGGAAACATGATCTCCAAGTATGGCATGTTTTGTCTTATTTTTTCCAGTACTATCTAATTCCTTTTTTCCTTGTTATTTCTGATTGTTCTACCCCTATTCTGAAAATCCTACATCAAGTCAAACACTGCACTCAAACTAAGATATTGATATAAATCCAAAAACCATGTTAACTCCCTCAGATGAGTATACAAAGATAAGTATAAGTGTCACTCACCCAGTTGTACAGTGATCTGGATTATGAATCTTACTTCCTGGTTCCTCAGTCCTGACTACTCTTTTTCCACCAAAACCTTAGTCCTCACCAAAGTTCAGAACTTGCGTTAGGAAAAACTCCATTAAGATCCAGACTAGAGAGTAATATACTACATAATCATGATATTTTTCTCCATGGCAGAGCTTAACTCAGTGGTACAGTGAGTTAAACTATTTTCCAAATATATATTTTATTCAAGGTTTCAAAATTTTGTTCATGACTTCCTTGCACTATATTAGTATGTATTTTCAAACTATATTAGAATTATCCAAGTCTCCCATTTGTGGGTTGCTGGACAACAGAGAGTTCCTTTGCCAATGTTTGGTGACGGATAAGAAAAAGGACACCCAGGGGTGGAAAAGAGTTGGAAAGAGGAGAGATTGTGAAGAAAATAGATCATGTGTACAAAGAGGTGAACTGACCATTTCAAAAGTCTTAAAGGATGTTGCAGGGGAACTGCTTTCTAAGTGAAAGCAGGTAAACACCTTACCAGTAATAACAAGGACAGCTTCAATGGCAGCTTGTTAACACATCGCATTTAACAGTGGTTTAAAGAGCTCTGCCATGTGCAATGAGAAATGAGCAAATGAAGATCATGTGGGTTCTTTCTCCGGTCATGGTGGCACAAGTCTATCAAAGCAAATAGGTAAACGTGGAAAATAAAGAAGGAAAAGTTTCCGAGGGAGGGAGCTCGGAGTGAGATGGGTAATCAGAGACAGTTTTAGTTTCATTGGGTCCTCAAGGAATCATCCTCCAACAAGAGAAACAATGATGGGTCTTCTCTCAGAACCAGTTCTGACCCACCTGAACCAATATCCCTGAATGCTGTGCCACTCCCTGGGTAAACTTCCACCTGTGACCGCACTGACCGCACTCATACTGCCGTAGAAAAACTCTGGTGATGTGGGGAGGCGGAAAATGGCTTTATTTAGAACAACTGTGTTCTCCTATAAATGTACTATAAATTTTACAGATGTCATTTTTACGTCAAAAAATCCATATCCAAAGAAAATAGTTTTAATAAGATCCAACTCTGATGGAACTAGTTATAACTGACTCCATTAGCATTCCCTGCTGGGTTTTTCTTTGGCCTGTCACTTTAATAGGCACCCTCTGTGGGTCCCAGTTCTTTCCATCTGGGGAATCAGGATGCATTTACCTTGGGAGGGCATTCTGTGGGTCTCCCTTCTCTCCTGAGCATGTTTCACTCTCAGCATAACATGAGAGTGTTCTCACACATTAGAGACCCAAGCAACCTACATCAGAGACTCAAGCAACAGAGGATAGAAAATGCAACTCCTATGACCTGGTCTGAGAAAGCTTCTTGCTTTCCCTTAGCAGCTATTTTTTGCTTCAGAAGCTTCTCTTTCAATGACTATGTTTGTGGAAATCATGCCTAAGCACAGGCAGAAAGAGCCTTTTGACTCTGTGTTAGGCTCTCAGGCTATGTAACATCCATATGGCCACCACATAAATGAATACTACTGGGAAAAAATAAAATTTTAGTCCGTTAAACCTGCTGAAGAGGTGAAAAAAATGTAGGTAGTAACTGAGCATTTTGAGTTATCTTTCATTTGTTTGCATTCCAGGGGTCACTGGTTCGCTCTTCCTTTCCTTTAGTTGGTTGATTCCTACTTAGTGTGAGCCCAAGCTTCCTCTCACCATAGGGCCCCAGTATGTTGCTAGCACCTTCCCGCTGCCCTGCTCATCCCACCCGCCAGCCTGGGAGCTGCTCGGTGCTGTCTTCCATGCCTGTGCCCATGATGGTATTTATTCCTGCACCCAGCTAGAGCTCTCCATTGGTAGAAGTTCCTCATAGTCTTTTTCATTTTTGAGGCCTATTGGGCATATTGTAGGTGCTTAATAGATGTTTGTGAAACTGAATTAGCCATGACAATCTCTACTGTGATGCATCCTTTTTGTAATCGTTGTTGTAACAACATTGTCATAAAAGGTTAATTAATATACAACAGATCATTTAATATCAGTTATATTTTAGGTACACAATTTCTTTATATCATTCACTGTTTATATATTTATAATTTATATATTTCAAATTAATTTAAAAATATGAGCTACAACTCTAATAATAAGTACACCTTACTATTATTTCTTTGAATAGTTACTATTAACATCTTTATATTCAGGATAGAATTTTGTGAAGTAGATGAAATAAATTTGTCTCATTTTACTGAGAAAGAGGTTTTCTGAGTTTTACTCTACGATTTTTGTAGAAGTGGTGACAAATGTCAATGACACCCTGTTGGGAAATTAGCATATAAGTCACTAATTTGACTTCACATTAAAGCTTTAAACTTTTCCAGCCAGCCTTCTCTCAGTGCAGATCTGAGAAGTACAGCGATGACTGATCATAGTATTGCGTCTTCTTGACACTTACCAGCCATTCTTTCTCCAGGTGTCTTCCAAGTCATCTAACGCTGGCAAAAATAACACAGTACATCAATAAATGCCTTCTTCCTAAAATGCTTTGGGTCTTCTATGGCATGGGGACTCCTTAGTGCAATAAGTCAGTAAAACCACTTTGCATAATTGTAGCAGCATTTTTTTTTTTTTTTTGGTACCGGGGATCAAACTCACAACCTTGCATTTGCTAAGCAGGCACTTACACTGCTGAGCTAAACCTCTGGCTCCTGTAGCAGCATTTCTGCTAAGCTTTGGCAGGATGGTACTGGTGTTTTATGACAAATATCTTTTTGAAAATTGAATTACATTAAATTTTTGTTGTTGTTAACCTTATCCACAGATTTCTTTCCATATAGGAGTTGTAACAGGAACATTGAGTGAGAAGTAATTCTGGGTGGATTTGAACACCCAAACCATGCCGCAACTCCAGGAAATAGCCTCCCGCCAGAGAGAAATTTCAGCTGCATTATCACTGAAAAGGGAAAGCCAGTTGGCCAGTGAGAGATGGGAAGATCCTCTGAGAGGAAGAAAGCAGGGTGTCATTGTAGGAGGAGGAAGGAAGAGCTACATGGAAGCAAAAATTCACTGCTTGAGGCAGAGCAATGAAAGGGAGAATTAGGAGGAGGAGAAAATCATGCAATTGTCAAGAGGAATGGACTGGTAGTTTACAGACTAAACACAAATGTACATGAAAGAAATCATGACCTAAAATAAAGGATCACATTAAAGAAGAGTAATAAATACAAGAACTTATAAGAATGAGAATTAAAATAATTGGCATTTACTGAGCTAAAGACATTTAAAGAACAAAATTGATTAGGAAATTTAATTCATTCACTTGAAGATTATTTCCTGAGTGCCTTCCACTAAAGAGATATGGTAAAATGCCATCGCTTTGAAGTTTGATCATTCCTATTTGTCCCATTTGAAAACCATGTCACATCCACAAGTCTGAATTTAACAGTTCATTAATCGCAAGCTTTGGAGGGTTTTTTTTAAATTCTATAAGCAGGGAAATGGATGATGACTTAGGATTTCTGTAACATCAAGACCTGGAACATGCTTTTAAAATGTCTGATTCAGTTATTAAGAAACATATTTGAAATGAAAGGAATCTTACTTAGTAAATCTAAAGTGTGTACAATTTTGGTTTCTATTAAACACCATTCAGGAGAAAATCTTCAGAGTAATGGCACTGATATTTGGCATGATGCTGTAAAGGGCAGTTTCTAGGGTCTCCTTGAATGTTTTTCTCTCTTTCTCACCTGTAAGGATGAAATGATAGCATTCTGTGCTTGAAATTCTCTGCACTGTAGGCCCAAAGCCAGTGGAAACCCAATTAACCAGAAAGCTCAGAAATAGGATGGCTCTGATCACTTGAATAGTCATTAAATTAATCAACCAGAACTTATTTTCTGATTCTGCTTTTATTGGTTAGTTAACTTTATTGAAGAAGATTTTTCTGTGTCCCTCTTCAATGTCTAATCCTATAAAAAGAGAAAGATAAGTCTATATGTGTAGCAATCACAAAGACGTGCTCTGAAGTGAAACACTTAATCCCAACACTGGCTTTGTCACTGCGTGAGACTCTGTAAGTGCCTTAGTCTCCTGGTCTGGGAAAGTTTAAAGAGCTGATGTGATGTTAAAATGGGGTGGTAGTTGTGGTTAGAACAGTTTCTGGCACCCAAGAGGTATTCTGTGAATGCTACTGTTATTATTATGTAGTGAACGATGCACTTCGGAGTCTGCATGTAAAATTCAGTGGTCAGGAGGCAGCGTGGCGGGTTGGTTAAGAGAGTGGACCCTCGATGCTGTCTATTAGATGTGTGGGCTGGGGCACATGAGCTGCTTTATGGCTTTGCTTGCTAATCTGTAGAAAAAGAAAATAATAATAACTGCTTAAGAGGATTGTCATGTTGGGAAATCCTAGCACAGATTTGTGAGTACACCATTAGTCCCCTGCTAGATGTCAACTGCTACTGAATGTGACATGGAAGGTAGGGGCTTTGGTTGAATGTGGACTGGGCCTAGAGCAGCGTTTAAGCTTTTATTCTTTGATTGATTTGAAATGTGGGTTTTTTATTCCTTGGAAGTTAATTGTGGGAAAACGCTAATTAACAAAGGGTTTTAGATAACTCAATTCAATTTATCGAGGTATTTACATGCGTGCTCTTCAGAATAAGCTAATAGAATTGTTCATTCTTGTCAGGAAGGAGGCTAAAATGAACTTGTAGTCTCTAAGTCACTCTGTAACCCACAGGGCAAACAGGAGTTGCTCCTGGGAGGACACAGCCCAGCTGCGGGGTGAGGGAAGAGAAAGGTCAGTCTATATGTGTAGCAATCACAAAGACATGCTCTGAAGTGGAACACTTAGTCCCAACACTGGCTCTCTGCAAAGGACCTCAAAATGGATGCTGCCACAAGTGTACCTCCAGCGAGTACCGACTTTCTCCTCCCTTGAAAATTCTCTCCTCCCCATCGTCTCCTGCAGTGTGTCTCCTTTCAGAGGCCCCCTTTGAACACAGCGTAGCCGGGCCTTATTACAGTACATACTCATAAACAAAAGTTGAGTCAGAAAATGTGTGGTGTTGATTTCCAAAGGCAGAGGATTGAGAATAAGGGGTGAACAGACGGCAGCACTGCAGAGGTCGCCAGACCCTGGCTCTGCTATGTCAGGTGAGACTCCAACCCCAACTTGATACTTCCTCACCAGACAACCTTCAACAAGGAGCCACTCCATGCACAAGCATTTTGTGCCTGTCTCACAGCATTGCTGAGAAAGATAGATAAATAATCCACATATGCATTTACCATGGCCCTTGGTACATATTAAACACTCAATAAATACCAGCCACCACTTTTTATTCATTTGAGGCCTTAGTTATACGTTCACAGTGTGCTGAAAGAGACTTCTGAGATTCATTCTCAAAGTTATCAACAGGAATGAGTTAGTAATGGTGACATACTGGGGCATATATTACCTTCCTGTGGTAAAACCCATTCCTTTTTCCATCTAAATAATCCTCAAGGACTTTGCCATGTCTGTTTTCATTAGGCAGAGATTCGTCATGAAACAAAAAGAAGAAATAGTTTAAACCCTCCCAGACTGTGCCTGTAAAACAGCTAAGTGGACTCTAAGGAAGGATGAATGTGGCCACATGACCATCAGAAAGCGCAGGCAAGCGGTTTGAAGGATTCAGCGCTTAGAGATACGAGAACTCTGGGGATGTTAAGCAATTACAAAACAAAACAAGACAGGTTCACATTTCTTCAGAATATTCTCACTTATAATTAATTGCCCACACAGAGCCCAAAAATGGTAATAAATGGTTGATTGAAGGCATGTCTACAGTTCGTAAAATGTAGCATCCCTCTGACTATTCCTGAGATTTCTTATGAGTATGTGTATGGGATCAAGGGCATAGGAACTTTAACCTCTCACCCTGCAGAAACCCCAACATGTGACTCAGCAACTGTGAATGGAGAGCCTAGGCCAGTCACGGCACTTAGCACACTCTCAGCCTTGCCCTGGTGCACACAGATGCCTCGGGCATCCCCAGAAGTGCACGTACTGCCAGATGTCTCTCAAAATTCAGAATATTCTTCCCTATGTAGAATTAGTCACCTAGAAATTTCCAGAATCTGTTCCCAGGTGCATCCCTGTCAGCAGGGACCGATAACTGCATGGTGTGAATGCTTACACCTCCCGTCTCCTCCTGTACTGTGGTGGGTGAGGGCACTTCTAATTGAAGGGGTGATTTCGGTGACAGATGTGGTCAAGTTAGTGTTATACAAAGCTTGTCCTTGACAACTGTGAAGTCCTCAAAGGAATGTTTCCATCTCTCTCAGGGAACCCTGGGAATGATCTTGGATACAGTTATGAAGTCCACCAGGGAACTCGTAGGTCTTCCATACTGGCTATTCATTCTCCATAAAACAGGGTTGGTCTTGTTGGTCAGTCTGTTGCTTTAGAACATCGCTAAGAAAAAATTCTACTAGGTGAAAATCTACAAGTGGAAATGAGTTTATGATTTAATGCAAGGAGTTCTTCCATAGAAGCATAAACATTCCTGAGAGTACCCATCTTTAAAGGATAGAGGCCTTTTATTTCATTGGGTGAAAGAGTGTCTATTCCCCTCCTTAAGATGTGTGTTGGGAAGAGGGTGGGCACAAAGCATGGACTAAGGGAGGAGATGCATATAAAAGGATTCTGGGGACACTATTGTGTCTGAGTCTTATGAACTCCTTGTGAGGCAAATGTATTACTTTTCCCCCATATTTGATGGTCAAGAAATAAAGATTTCAACATAATTAGGGACACGTGAGTTTGCAGTTCTTTAGTAGTCAGGACCAGAACCCACCTCTCAACATCCCACCCCACTACGATGAGATGGTGACCTTGAGGGTGGTGATGGCTGTGCAATGACCCTTATGCCACTGATTCCCATGCAATCTGATACGTATTTCCTGTAAAACTGAGGAATGAGTGTGTTCTCATGAGCTCCCAAGCTCAATGGTGTCTGAGTACATTGAGAAGGTGGGATCCTCATTTCTTGGCAGCATGATCACCTTACCAATACTAAGTCTTTTGAAGAAAGGACACCTTCCTATTTACATCTTAGGTTTCTTGCAACAGTGTATAATTTTCAGAGAGCAGCTTTTACACCACTTTTGATATATTTATTCCTGAAGATTTTATTCTTTTCAATGCTGTTATAAATTGGATTGTTTTCTTAATTTCATTTTTGGATCATATATTGTCATCATATAAAAATACGACTGATTTTTGGGTACTGATCTTGTATGCTACAAACTTGTTTTAGTTCTAATGTTCTTTTTTCAATGAATTAGTTCTATTTTTTTAATGGATTAAATTTTCCTAATGTTTTTTAGTGAATCAAATTTTTCTATATATAAGGTCATATCATCTCCAAATTAAGATAGTTTTGCTTCAGCCTTTTGATGTGAATCTACTTGGCTCTGTTTTCTTGCCAAAATGTCCTGACTGGGAACTTTAAGGCAGAAGTGGTCAAAGCAGACATCCTTGCCTCATGCCTGTTTGCAGAGAAAAGAAATTTTTCACCATTAAGATTGCTGTTGGCTTCAGGTTTTTCATAGATGGCTCTCCTCAGGTTAAGGAAGTTTTCTGTTAATAATTTCTGAGTGTTTTTGTAAAAACTGTTGGAGTTTATCAAGTGCCTTCTCCTGTGTTTACTGACATGTTCATAAAGGTTTTGACCTTTATTTTATTGATATGGGGTATTGATTTTCAGATGTTAAAATACTCTTGCTTTTATGGCACCAAGCCCATTTGGTCATGGTTTATAATCCCTTTAAAATATTACTCAATTAGGCTAGTTGATATTTTCTTGAGGATTTCTGAAAACGAACTAAAAGAGATATTGCCTGTGAGTTTCCTTTCTTTGTGATGTCTTGTCTGGTTTTGTATCTTGGTAATACTGTCCTCATAGATTGATCTGGAAAACATTCCTTCCTCTTCTCTTTAAATTTCTTAAGTATGAAAATTGTTACTTCCTCTTATGTCTTGCCAGGTTACCTCCTTCACTTCGTTTATAAATTACGGCACATTCCTTCCTCATCAGTCGGTACTTAGGAAGGTGCCTATGTGATTTGAACCAATTTATTCTCATCACTAAACAGTATTTATCATGCTCCCCCATGATTTAAACCAATTTAGTTTTCCCATGAGAGACATCAGGTGCCAGACAGAGAAGCTGTGTGGTGCAGATGTGCAGTTAGCCCAGGGGGAAGATGGGCCAGAAGGGCACTTCAGCCAGTGTGGTCCCTGCATTCTGCCCACCACTGATTGTGGTGACAGCCGACCCTACCTTTTAGACTCTAGAAAGAGTCTTTGTGCCTGAAGTCCAAGTCCTTCTCCTCCCCCTCCCTTCTTCCCCCTCCTCTTCCATCTTCTTTTTTGCTTTCCCACTAGTTTTCCTCTTTCCCGCTTTCCTTTTAAAACTTAAATTGTTACTAGATTGCAGTGAAGTCACATAACCCACTGATGTATTAAAAATAGTGTGCATGAGTTAGTAACTAAAGCAGAGTGTCATTTTCTTAGCTTAACTCATATTTCTCACTTTACTAGGGTGAAAACATTTGGCAAGCCAAGATTTTTTTACAACAAAATAAGCGGATTCTAGAGACATCAAACAACTCTCTCTCCTAGTGATACAAAGCCTTGTTGAAATAATCTATCTAAATACTGCCAAACTGCAGCTGTTTAGTGTGTATATTCGATGTCCCTGAGCTTAGTGAGGACTCCAGAAGAACGGTTACTCCTCCTATTTATGTTCTGAATTTTGAGGGATCATAGAGGAACAGAGGCGCGAATGCTTTCTATTTCAACAAGGTTACGGTCTCATTAAGAGAAAGCATCTATTTAAGAGGTAAGGAAGAATGTAAGACATTTGAAAGGCACTTTAATCTAGGGAAATGAACATTTGTTGTCCATGTCATATACTACAGGTATTGCAGGTAAACAGCGATGAGGGGAAACTATGAAAGCTCAGGGAAACACGCAAATGGGAAAGTTGACATTAGAGAAATGAAACGTTCACAGAAAAGTGAGGATGTGGGGTAATCAGCAAGTGGGAGGCTTCAGTGATAAATTCAGCCTGAAGATTAATTAGCAATGATTTCCCTTCCTCTTCAAAGTGGCCAATTTTTAAAAATGTCAACTAGTGTTCCTTACATTGGTCTCCTTTTCATTACATATAAATAAATTCAAATTCTAATTTTGTTCTCCCCCCCATGGGGTCATTGTAAAATGTCTGACCTCGTGCTGATTTCATATGCTCATAAATAACTCCTGTACACTTTTGAATACTAAAAACAGCAATGTTTTCCTTTGTTCCAGAGTGCAAAGGCAACATGTCACATGGTGCTTTTCATTTACAGTTATGAAATGAGTTGTTGTCCTTGGAGCTCCCTCAGAAGAATTTTTATGGCATTTTTATGACTCAGGGTGAATGGTCTGGTCAGTCCATTTACAAGCACCCCTAAAATTTATGTAAGATTCTCCATTTCCCGATTTCTCTACCTTCATTTAATTGAGAAGAAAAAAATGCATCTTCTTTTTCAGTTTTGCAATTTCATCCTTTCTCCCATATATCCAGGCTTCAAGTGGATACAGATAGTTCAAAAGGAAATCAATGGTTGCGTTTTTAATTTGAGCACAAAGATGAGCACACTGTTCAAACCTTTTCTGCTAAAAAATTTGACTGATTTTCTTGAATATTAAAAGGAAAAGAAAAAAGTATTGGTACTAGTGTCATGTGTTGTATATTGATGACTTATTGAACTTAATCAGAGACGGGGAGGTTCGAAGTATCTGAGCAGAGATAGAAAACTTAATTTAATTTAATAATTAATTAGGACAGTGTCTTGTTATGTTTTTCAGGCTGACCTTTGACTTCTGGGCTCCGTTGATCCTCCTGCCTCAGCTTCTCAAGCAGCTGACACTAGAAGTGCTTTGCCCCTGCACTCAGCCCTAGCTGGGGGATTTTAGACAGGGCAGCCAAGAACAATTTTCCCATGAAGATCTCTTCTAGAAGCTGGCCCAGAAGCAAAGAAGCGGCCTATAATGTCCTTTGGATGAATGTTCCAGTTTCAAGTGCAAAGCACCTGACACAGAGGCCTGTCTAATTTATTCAAGCAGCAGCTCAGGGCCAGGAGGAGGTGGGGCTGGACAAGGCTGGGGAGCAAGTTCTGGTGGAAGATGGCAGATGACGGTTGGAGACAGACAAGTCTGATGGTCACAGTGACAGCTTGGCTTTTATGTCAAAATGAGCCACTTTTGGGCAAGATGACGATGGTAGTGACAGTAGTGGAAGGCAGGATACCAGTGGGGAAGAGTGAGGAGGCTTCTGCTATAACTCAGGCAGTAGCAATGTGCTTCCTACAGCAGCATCTCTAATCACTTAGGACCGTGGATGGTAAACTACAGCCTGGGGGCCAAAATCAGCTTCCTGCTTGTCTTGGAAATAGATTTTAATGGAACAGAGTCGTCATTCATTTCCATATCACCAGTAGCCGATTTCTTTCCCACAGCAGCCAAGTTGTGTAGCTGTGACAGAGACCACATCTTCTTTAGTGTTTGGCCTTCTACAGCAAAAGTGTAACCACCTCTGATTTAGACTCTCCTGGGAGGAGGATGAAACCAAGCTAAATACCTCCTGAGTGCATGAAGCAACACAGGTGCAAACCACTGTTCTCTTTCATTTCAATTCTGTGTGGTCTACAAACTTTATAGAAGTTAGAGAGAATCGTTTCTGCCTTGAATGGAATATCATGGAAAAAAAAGACTCACCTTTCAGTGAGATACTAAATATCATTCATTTAGTCACTTGGGAAATATTCTTCAAAAATGTTTAACAGTTAAAGTTTAATGAGTGGGGGAAGCATAAAAGCCCACAAGTAAGTCTGTAATCACAAAGGCACTTAGTGCTGGGAAAGCAATGGCTAGGATTTGATGAAGAGAGCAAGAAAGGGCAAGCTTATACTGGGAAGGCTGATGGAAATGCCATTTGAGTTGAGACCTAGGGTGGGAAGAAGATGAGGAAGGAGCATTTGGTGTATGAGGAACATGATGTACAAAGGTAATAAAATAGTTGGAGAACTGGAAGAACTGGGGAGAAAATATAGACTCTGAATACACCACACACACACACACACACACACACACACACACGGTGGCACCTTTGATGAGAATGAGGAAAGTGTCATGGAAAGGGATTTGGGAGAAGAGCAGGTTGAAAAACTATGGGCTTTGTAGGTCATATAAAGGAGTTTTGATTTTATTATAAATCCACTTGGAAGTCATTGCAGGGTATGAATCAAGAGTGCCATGAGAAGTGTCACCTTCTACAGAGTATTCTGGTTGCAATGAAGAATATGCATACTCTGGAAACACTCTCGTAGAGACACCCAGAAATGTGCTTTCCTGATCTCCTAAGTGTTGACAATCAGGTTGACAATCAAGATCAATCATTGCACTCATGAATAGCAGTGACTTCAGAAGCACTGGAAGGATGTTCTTAGTCAAGGATCTAAAGCTACCATTTCCAAACACAGTAATCTGAGTGACGTGCTGTCCTCGCCCCGGCTTCCTCTGTGTTGCTCCATTACTAGCAGTCAGCCTGCTGCCCCATCCACCTCCTCTTGTCCAGGTCAGATGGTCTGAAGGCCAGCTGTGCCTTGTCTGAGCTAAGGCTGACTAGCTTTCCTCCCAGAGCCACTTTCTTGCTCTCTGTTAAGTCCTCAGAGGACAGTCGGTTTTATTTCTATCAATCTTTATCTATCTTCATAATGTGAAAGAAAGCTAAAGAATAGGAGTCCAATGCTCCAAAGAAGTTAAAATAGTTCACAGAAGTCCAGGATGTCACATGATTACATTGGATGATGGCCTAGACCTGTCCAGTTCAGGTTAGATCTCCAGGAGAGTAGCAGAGTCCAGCCTTTCCAACAGTATCTTGCACTTTCAGTTGAACCAAAAACTAAGGAGCAAAATGCGATGAAGTCTTAGGCCAATTCACAGCAGTCACGTACAGGTGAGACAATTTGCGGATACATCCTCCCGCTAGCGAGGGTTTCCCTTCCCTTCAGGTTAGAATCTCTGCACTCATGGGATCCCTCAGTTCAAGTGATAGCACCAAGTGACATTCGGGTCAGGAGGACATTCGGGTCAGATGCACATTCTTTTAGGGCAGGACGGAGTACCGATGAAAACTAAGCCTATAGAGCTTAGATTCTCTCATTTTCTCTTTTTTCTCTGCCATAGTCAGATTGCAGGACTTTGGTCAAATTTCTAAAATTTGCTGAATTACTGTCTTCAGTATTTATAGAAGGAGGAAAATGAAACCATCCACACAGGATGTAGCCCCAGCGTAAACCTTGATGTGACATCGGTGTTAGGTACCTGGTAGCTGGAGTAGCACCCCTCCAATCTGCAAATCCTGGATCTAAGGGGATTGGCAGCCTCCCCCAGCAAGCCCAGCTTTCTTATTCAATTAACTTTACAAAGAATGTGTCCTTGATTCTTTTAAGCCATACTAACAGAGTTATGTTGGGTTTACTGTATTATTGCATAATAAGCTATGATGTCATTAACCACACAGAAACCTGGTATTAGTCACAAATCAGTTTAGGAAAGAAAACAATGCTTCAACTCTGACATGTCTCCTTGCACCTTCATTTGCTGAAGCAGGACCACTTTGACAGCAAACATTAGCATACTGCCTGCAGTTTGCTGAGCTGGTGAAATTTGCTGGGATTCTAGCAGCCACGTCGCCTAAATAATCTTTTATAGTAGTTCAGGGTTCCAGAAGCATAGCACTACATGAAATGTGTTTTGTTGATGACTGCAAATGAATACAATGTGATACTTTTGGTTTGGGACAAGATGGAGGAAAGTCTTCCATTAAATGTAATGACAAAAGCCCTGAATATAACAAACATAAAAGGACGCTAAAAAGAGGAATAAACAGGGTAGCTACACAGTAGAAATTTAGCAACATGGGATGAGTGTCGTATACTTTCTTTTTGTCTTTTTTTATACCCAGACTTGGCTAGAGAAATTCGTAACTTGGGAATGACAAAACACATAACCAAAGTTATGAGAGCGGCTGAGAGAGCTGCTTTCTCCTGTCAAAAGTCTAGAAAATGGGCTGTCCAGTGCATAGCAATCTTTTGAACAATATCTACCCTACTCTGGCCAAATACTATGAAAAATAACCATGCCTGGCCCCACTCTCCGTGGTACTAGGAGAGAGTTTTAGCCTGGACTTGCAGTTCTGCTGGGGGTAGCAGGCGGCAAGAGAGCAGATATACCTAGATTCCCTGTAGCCAGGACAACGTCAGTGGATTGTCAGAGAAACTCGAGCTTTTGCCTCCAGTGTGTGAGAGGGTGAGTGGGGGATGCTGGAGAGGAGAGAGGTAGAAAAATCTTTACTTAAATCTCTAAATGGGCAGATGCTGAAAAACTCATACATGGAATCCTTGGAATTATTTGAGCTGTGGCCACCATAGAGACTGGTTGATGACAACCTGAGGAGCTTTGCAAAATTTCTGAAAGCTAAATCTCATTGAGCCACAGCCCACAAAGTAGATCAGAACCTGTAAGAAGAGCCTAAAAGGGGACTTCTTCTGGAAGGTTAGATGCTGTTTTATTACATGTTCCAACATCCAAGTTCTGTTTAGTGGAGAGCAATGGACACTCTAATGGTCACCAGCCAGTTTTCCCCCAGCCCCACTCTCAACTCATGGGCATGGTCCATGATTTGGGATTTTGTCTTCCTTCTTCTGCTAGAACTCAGAGTCCTGCCTGATTCCAGGCTGAGCCTCCAACACGTTGGCTACTGCTTCCAGAAGCAGCTGTCCTGCTCCGCCTGTCCTCGGCAATGATCTCACTGTAGCTAGTGACGTGTTGACGTAACTACTACACTACCGCCCCATTTTGGTGAGTGTTTTTTGGACACAGTGCTCAAAGGAATCTTGGAACTAGGTCACGTTCTCTGGTGTTTCTTTTTGCCAATCCACTCTGTGAGAATTGTTCCACCTGTTGCATAACCCCCCATACCAACACCACAGCCAGTTCCTGTCAGTGTTCTCCTAAGGAAATACCACGGCTTATATCACAAAGGATGGATTAACTCACATCTAATTATGCCAAGCTATAAGTTCAGCCACTTAGGACTTACACTTTTCCTATTAACTTCAATTATGAAATACCAATGTCAATAAACTTTTTCTGAGAGAGTGAATATAAAGCTGTAGGTGGCTAATGATCTGTTTGAAATTACAACATGTGAACAGTGAAATAACATTAGTGATGTAAATAGAAAAGACATAATGGTTCCCTTGCTTTAAAGCCCACCCCCAAGGAATACTATATGAATTAAATGTCAGAATACCTAGCAGGGAGCCGCTATACAGTGAGTGCTAATGTATATTTACTGAAATTAAAACCACAAATTATCTTTTGGATGATGTGTACACACTCATGTATGGTCTGAATGTTACTTTTATCAAGATGGTAAAGAAGAAATTGAGAAGAAAACTACCGTAAAATCCTGAGAGAGAAATTGGCATTGTGGTTTTAGGTAGTTTAAATACCAGCGAGAACATACACACACACCACCACCACCACCACCACCACCACCACCAAAATACTGCAGATTCTGCAAAGCCATGAAAGTTCTGTAACCTCAGGAAAACATTCACTTAAATGTTCTGTTCACATTGTATTTTTCATGTCTAGGGTTCTTTGAAGTGAGGCAGAACTGTGATTCACCACTTACACAGGTGAAGAAAGAAACACCAACAGTCAAGAGGCTGGACATTGGGACACAGATGAATGCACTCCTTATCCCTGCTAATATATACACACACACATATATTCATATATATGTATCTCTCTCTATATCTCCTGGATATATATCCTGCTTTGCTTACAGGAGCTGTTTTGCCTTTTGTGCTAATTGGTGTTTGTTAACTTTTCACTACCTCTTTATCATTGCATCACAATGTATCTTTGATTTGAAACTGAGTCCTGGGAACGAGTAGGGCAAAGGAATAGCACTTGGGTTTCTGATTCCCAAACAAGGATTCCATGATTGCTTTGGAAATCAACGGTGATGAACACAGTACATACCAGAGCCATGGGTCCTCTGATCTTTAGATTAGAAACCACGGGGCTTGTGGGTTAGGACCTCCTTCTACCACAGCCTTCATCCCTGAGGTGTTTGAAGACCTCAGCAGAGGGGAAGAAGCTGTACTATCCCTCCTTGCCCTGCTTCGCTCCCACATCTGCTACCACTGCCTGCAGAGCTCTCATTTCAATCCCATTTCTTTCTTCTTCCACTGCCTTGATCTTTCTCTGCAATTCACACCACACTTGTGTCTTCCCAATTTTATTTTTTCTTGTTTTTAACTTCTTGTTTTAGATTTTTGGTGCAATCTGCTCCCCAACCACCCTTCCCTTCTTTAGGGCATTGCAACATTACACGTCACCACGCTGGCTCTGATGTGGCATGGGAAATGTGAAGTTCAAAATCTGAAGTTTATGCTCCTCATATTTATGGGGCACTATGCAATAACTCACTATTAAAATGTAAATAAACAGTTTTGCACTCAGCTGCTTTTAAGAGCTCACTAATGACTAATCAATAGTCACAGAATCTGCCTGGAGGTAGTGCCCAGGGCAAGTGACAGACTATGGCCTTTCTGCTGTCACTGGATACTGTTCCCTCTGGGATTTTCCTGGTGCAGCTAATGGCACCGTGTCACCTTGCTTCATGACCCAATGTCCTAGTAGTGTTTGCATTTATGTTTCATGTTATGGGCCAGCCACAGAGATGTTGTTTATCCCCTGCTTTCCCACCTGAGACATCTGCTGACCTCTAGGCCCTCCCAGTTCCTCCCCAGGCTCAAACCTGTGTGTCCCTGCAAAGAGGACAGCAGCAGCACTGAAGGAAGTGGCACAGCTTGTTCTTTCCTTTATTTCTGCTTCTAGAAGCACAGCTTTATTTCTCATTTGTTGGCTCCTTTATTTTCTTTCTTATTTCTCCCTAGACAATTGGAGTCAATCGTTTTACTCGATTAAGACATTTGCAAAGAGATTTCTAGTGAAAGTTAATTTTCTTATCCTGCATGCTTCCATGTAAATAAAAAAGAGAATGTGTTTGAAAAATACATTCTTCTATTTGTGCTGGAAACTCTTCTGGTCCTTCAGCTCAAGGTCGTCCTTTTGAGCGACCAGCTCAAAAACCACACGTCTTCTCCTTTCTGGGATGGCTTTATTTGCAGACCTCTCCTAAGCCTCAGCATCTCCTCCCTGGAGACCCCTTGTTCTGAGAGACACACAGTCTTCTCCCTTGGTTGGTGATAACCATGTGTGTCAAGATGCTAAGACATTTTGAGTCATAAAACTATCATTGAGACTTTGGATAAAAGGGCATACTCTTAGTATTTTAAGTATACTCCCATGCGTGTGGTTCACATCGTCAGTCACTGTTTTAGGCATGAGAAATAAAGGAAAGAACACAACCGAAGGGTTAGATTTTCTTAGGAAGCTTGTGGTCCAATGGGGAAGACAGGCACTGAACGAGTAGGTGAATAAAGCCAAGAAGAAACCAGCCCTTCTCCTTGAAGACACATTTCCAAGAGTTAATTATACTCTGGTCTCCAGCTGGCTTTGGTCACAGGTGGTCTCCAGTAGGGCACAGATAGGAAGAAGGGAAGTTCAGAGAGTTTTTCTCCCTTCTCTACTGTAGACAGCAACCTCCACCACCACCACGCAGGGGCTGAATGTCCTCCATGGAAGCCACCACCCTGCTCTGCAACTCTGTATGTGAGTCAGCTCTCACCACCCCCTCTCATGAGAATGTGCTCTGGGGACACTGTCTCTTCACTGTCTGCCACTAGTACTGAAAGCCAGAGCAGCTCCTCGTTCCTACTCATCTCTGCTCTGTCTCTCCCTACACCTTTGTTCCTTTCCTCATGCCGTAGTTCTTCTTTTGGATCCCATGGAGGAAACAGTTTTCTATAGTGGACCTTGTGTGAACAGTGCCACTTAGAGGAGAAAACAGAAAAGGGGATTCTGTCTGTGAGAAGGTGGCCAGAAATGGCCTCCGTGGGAAGGTGGCTTTGGAGCAGAGACCTTGATGGGCCAGGGCATAAGCCATGATGATGTCTTGGAGAGACCGTGCTGAGTTAAGGACATACAACTGTGTAGGCCTTGAGGTGGAAATGTGCTTTGCCCATCAGAGTGATGGGAAGAAACATGAGACAAAGACTTGTAGAAAGAAGGTCAGATATATGGCAGGGCCAGATCCTGCACAGCAAGGCTCTATAAGACTTTACAGAGTAACCAGAATAACTAGAGAAAAGGAACTACGGATAGGACATGGAGGCTAGATTGACATGGAGTGTGTCCAGCAAACTCAGTAGAAGCCTGAAAGACCTCTGTCTAGAAAGAACTTGGCAGCACTGCATAGCAAAGTGAGAGGAGGGCAGTTGAAGAGACTGGGTAGGTACAGGTAGAACTTCCTAAAGGCGCAGGCTATGAAATAAGTAGATTGACTGGATGTAGATTGTGAAAGAAAGGATGACCCCAGGCTTCTGAGACTTAGGATTACACGCAATGTATTGGTCATTTTCCTCTTTGCTGAGACACTGTATTTGACACCCACAACTTAAAGGAGCAGGTTTTAATTTGACTCACTGTTGATAGAGCCTTCAATGGAGAGTTCACTGGGTCCAAGGCAGGATGGCCTGGCACAGAGGCATGGCCAAGGAAGAGCAGCTCATAGCATGGCAGGCAGGAAGCTGAGCAAGCACCAAGGTAGCAATCAGGAGCAGATATAAACTTCCAGGTCAGCTCACTAGGAGCCACCTCTTCCAATCAGACCCCACCTTTTGATGACAAATCAGCTGTGATGGCCTCATAATCCAATCACCTATAGGTGCATGAAGCTTTGGGGGACATTTTAGATCTAAACCATCATTCATCAGGATGACACTGACCTAACAAAGAACAACAGTCCTGGAGGTTGTTACAGGGTGAGTGGGAACCTGTATATGTTAAATTTGAGATTCTAATAGATGTTTAAACCCAGATTCTAGGCAGACTTTTGGGTATATATGTCCAGAGTCCAAGGGAGAAGATGGAGCTAGTGATCAATTCTAGGAGCCATTAACATGTAGATAGGTGCTGAGTGATATTTAGGGAATAAATGTAGTGAGACACCAAAGATAGCTTGGACTGACCCCTGAGGTAAATCAGTCTTTACAAACGAGGCAACAGCGGAGATCCTGCAAGAGAGTCTAAGAAACAACTAGAAAAGTGGGGACATACTGGAGAAATGTGGCTCCAGGAAACTAAGGGAAGCAAGCACAGTTGTGGAGAGCACAATTAATTCTGTCCAAGGTTGCTCTGAGTTTGATGAAGAAGGGGCACGGAATCGACCATGAGATTCAGTGTAAACTCCTGCATCTGTGATGAGGCCTCTGTGATAATGAGGGCGGGGTCTGCTCAAGGGTGAGCAAGCAATTGATCTGGGATCACATTCTTCAGTTGGTCAGAAAGTGCTGATCTGGAAAGAAAGCAACTCTCCTCCCTACTCTAGTGGAGAGTAGGTTTCTAGAACTGGGAAAGCCTATGGCGCCTTGACATGTAAACCTAGGCCAACATGCCTCATCTGGGCATGTTTTGACATTTTGAGAAGGAAAGTTCTTCACAGAAAAATTGTCCCCACAGGACATTTGGTGTCCTCAGTGGAACCTCTTCCCCTAGCACTAAATGCCAAGGTGGTTACACTGCCTCTAGCCATCTCTCCATCCACTGTAACTTTCTGCCATTCACATTTCCATAGCCTCGGTAAAACGAATTGTCTCCCCTCATGCCTTCTATGCACCCATATTTTTATTAATTCAAATGAATAAAAATGAGCAGCATTATTATTAATATACACAAATGAAGAACTATAACAATGGGAGATAATTTGTGGTTAAAATGAACCCTTCATCTTGTCAAATAATATCATTCAGTTCAGTCCTTAAAGCTATCGACTGTTTGGAAGGCTCTGTTCTCAGGGAGCCCACAGCACGAGGCAGGAGGCTGTGGAAGCCTCAGTTTCCCTGGATGTTGGCAGCAGAAATGTTAGTAAGTCCTAGAGACAGAAAACTGACCAGTGGAGGTCAGTAAATACTCAAGAAAATAAGTGATTTTCTCATTTAATATGGCTATTATTTAATATGGTATACTATTATTCAATATGATTATTCATGTGCTCTGGTCTTTTAAAAAGTTTCAGCAAATTAATCCTTTTAGAACAGTCCTTATGGTAAGAGGCCTAACTTAGATTTGAATACTTGTTGACTAGACATCCATAAATGTGTCCTCATGACAGTTCAGAAATCTCTGGGAGGCACAAATTGTACTAGACCTCATACCCTCATCTGAAATGCCTCTGACTATAGCTGTGGGAAGCAATGGCCCTAACTGGCATGGTTTCCTAAGCATAATTTGAGCTCAAAAAATGATTTGTAAACTAACTATAAGGTATTTTTCAGTAAGGCACCAACTCCAGATTGACCAGTCATTCTGGAAGCAAAATTAAAACGTTCCTCATTCATCACCATGATAGGTTGGGAATATAGCTCAGTGGCACTGCACCTGCCTGGCAAGTGACAGGTGCTGAGTTTGATTCCTAGCCACCAAAAAAAAGCCATTATATTTAGAATGAATAAATACATAAATAATATCTTGTCAGTTTGTACTGAGTCTCTGACAGACACTTGGTGTTACAGCCTCAAGAGGCTGACTTCCTTCTCCACCGCACTGCTTTCGTCTCTCTGCTGTCTGCTTTCCTGTGTCCTCGATGTGAGTTACTGATGGGCGGTTGTCTGCAGGCTGCATTTTCCAGGTTTTCTCGCTGCTAGCTTGAGGCTATGTTCTACTAGGGGCAGGGGCTAGTGGAAGAAAGGAAGCAGGGAAGAGAGAAATTGGAAGCAGTGGAGGGGACACATGAAAGTGGCCACAAATGGACAGTTATGCGTGTTAGCTGTGGTTTCTGTCCCAGTCCAGGTGGCAGTGCTGGGGCCAGTCTCTCCAGCAGTGTGGCACCAGGTGTCACACTGTGGCTTCAGCCCAGCACAACAATAGTCTCTACCTGCTGGGCACCAACCTTCCTATCTTTTGCGCCTACAGGATCTTTTTTCTACTTTTGATCTTCTAGCCCTAGTTTATTTTGTTGTTGTTGTTGTTGTTTGAGACAGGGTCTTGCCTTGTAGCCCAGGCTGGCCTCGAGCACACAGCAGTCTACCTTCCTCACTCTCCCGAGTGCTAGGATGACAGGCATGCACCACCATGTCTGACCTCTTCTTAGATTTCTGTGCCTGATTCTCTGCATTAAATTCTCTACATTCCAGGTTTGAGGTATGTGTTTAATTATCCTGGAGATGATACGAGTAGGAACTATCTTGAATGTCGTTCCATGTTTCTGTGTGGACATTGTTGCATACATTTAACATATTACCAAGGATTTCAGGGCATGACTTTTGGCTATATTTAAATTTTCCTATTTTATCCTCGTTGTTATAATTTTGGATGCTTCCGTCCTGCAAAATTTCAAAAGAAAGCAAATAGTTTTTCCCAGCAGTGAGCTAAATGTCAGACTCAGCAAGCAGAATTTTGTACAACAATTGTTTCTCCAATAAGCAATAATTAACTCAGCTGCTCTGTTCCTGTCAGCTTCTTTTCTTTTGCTTGGCACAAGGACTTTATTATGCGTGAGTGTCCTGGTAGCATGTGTTCCACAAACTTTGTTCATGACTTCACTTTTTATAGCATACCTTCTCCAATTCAGAAAAAAAACTCACTATCCCTCCAGTGATGATGCATATTTTCACATTTTTAAAACTTATTTCAATTTGGATGACCTGTAATCACCAAGTCTTACTTCTAAAACTGAACTAATGTTCCTTTTTCCAGCCATATAAAATCAGAAAAATAGTTTGACTTGAGAGGCCTTGCATTTTCATAGCAAGCCAGTGCTTACTGAGATAAAATCACAGACTCCTTGCGGGAAAATATTACAAATTGTGGACCAGACTGATATAGATAAAAACAGAAAAAAACCCTTGGAAAAGCATGATCATTGCAAGCTGGGGGCCCATGCACACAAACAAAGAGACTAGATTCCTTCCCATTACTTCCTGTTTTGAGGCTTCAGTTCTTTCACATTAAAGGCAAGCAGAGATTCTGGAACTCCAGTGTGATTGAGGAGGCTGCCAGGGTATTAACATGCACATTCTGGTTAAGGCCCTTCTCCTGGGGCATGTCTCTGCGCACTGAGTTGGAGTTGAGAAACTTCCACTTTAACAAGCACTGGACAATCTTGATTCAAACCCTCTGGACAAGATGCTGAAACACCCCACTGCTAGCCTCTGATCACCTATGAATTTCCATTATTCGCCAGTGCTAACATGGTACTGACTTATCTCCCTAGCATTCTGTTTGGTAGATAATGGAGAAACTTAGTTACTTACTAAATACCCTAAAATATCTGAATATTGGGTATTATATGCACAAAGTACCTGTTGGATAACAGAATTTTTTCCTTGCCAGCATTTTTTGTGCATGCCTTCAGTGACAATTTAAGTATTTTCTTAGTGTCATTCTGATAGATAATTTTATATGCCAACAGGACTGGACCACAGATTGGCCAGACAGGTTAGACATATTATTATGATCGTGTTTGGGAGGTGTTTCAGGGTGAGGCTAACATCTGAGTCAGTAGACTGAGTAGACTACTGTTCTCCTTGATGTGGGTGGACCTTATTCAATCTGGTGGAGGCTTACATAGAACAAGGGACAGTTAAGGAAGAATTTGCTTTCTCTGGCTGATTTTCAACTGGACAAAAGCTGGCTTCTGTGCTCAGACCAGAACTTATAGCACTGTCTCCTGCAGAAGACATTGTAGAGCTTCTCAGCCTCTCCTGTCTTATGGGAAAATTCCTGTAGTACATCATCTCTCTCCTGCTCTCTCTTCTCCCTTCTCCCTGCTCCTCCTTCTTCCTCTACCTCTCTCTCTTCCTGTCCTAACTTTCCCCCTCCTGTAGCATACATAATAGATATACATGTATAATTACTACCAATATAATGAATAATTCTATTGGTTCTGTTTCTCTAGAGATTAAATAAAGTCAAATAAGACAACAAAATAAAAAAATGAACAAGAAAAGTAATGAGCACCTACAAAAAAAAATTATCATAAAATTCTTTTTTTCCTCTCTTCTTTCATCAAATTTGTCAACAGTCTTCAAAGCTACTTTAAGAGAGCTTATTAGAATTCTTTTTAGATTTGGTACAATAAAGTAAGTCTGCCTAAGGTAACGATTAACCACATAGATTGAAAAGTCTACAAATGGTGATTCTAAGGAAAAGAAACCTAATTGAATGTCACACTTTTTAAAAAACTACTTTTCTGCTTAAAATGTAAAGCCATGAAGAGGGTTACCTCAGGCTCTCCAAAATTCTTGTCAATATGGATTTTAGAAGCTGATATTAAATCTTTAATTTTTCCTAATTTGTTTGAGAAAATGATATATTCAGTCTGTCAGCATTTCTTTACATTACTGGGTATATTGATTTATGTTTAAGGTCTATATTGTAATATATATCATTATTGAAGCCTAGTTTAAATTAAGTCTATGCCAAAATAAGGGAAAACTTTTTATAGAGATCACTTCATGGTAATGTCAACTCCTTGATGTGTAGGAGAACTGTGAATGAATTTACTGAAAGGAGCTTTCTGAGAAGAATGACAGCTATGTGGATTCTGGGGTGAACTTGTGGGTAATTCCAGTAGGCTCTGAGTTGTTAGAAGAGACACATAGTAAATGCCAAACAAGTTCTTTTTTGCATCTAAGAAGACAGGTACACGCTTCAACTTAGGTTACTCACGATGCTACTCTGCACAAGACTTCGCCAGAAAATCACAGGGCGTGGATCCGTAATCACTACATTTGTTAGGAGCATAGACTGGGACATCCTGCTGCCTTCAAGTTATCCCTCGTGGGACAAGAAGCACAACGTACCCTGAAGACACCTCTGCATTGCACAGAATCACTGACAATCCTCGCCCTGTTCCATTGAGTCTGTAAGCATTAGGAAGAAGCGAGAAATTTGAGGAACTGGGATGAACTGGTTGGTGGTGTTCTCAGAATCCTTCTTACAGAGCTGTGAGGCTGCTGAGCTGCAGAATCTGGAGCTTCCCCCAACACTCTCACCTCTGTCTGCTGAGTCCTCTGCAGTGTGCTATGTGTGTTTATGTCCGGAAGACGTGAACATGAACCCAGAAATGGTGGCTGCTTCTGGGTTGCCTGTTCCAGGGGTCCTGGAAGGCTGCTGGGGATCTGTCATGTTCATGATGATAAGGGGCTAAAATCAGTGTGACTTGGGACTATGAGTAGTGGCACCTCCCCTAGGTCTCTGTGGTTGAGTAGAGGGAGGGAACTTAGTGGTTCCTCTAGTTTCACTACAAAATTATGAAGATTGTAGGGATTTGGATCATCAGTGCCAAGGCATAATGTCCCTGAAGAGGTTGCAGCCACCCAGACCATATGCTGGTGAGGCTGAGGGGAGGGTCTTCTGAGGGGTCCAACGCCTCTGACTGTCACAGCTATGGATGCCTCCAACAGCAAGGGCACCATTTTGAATCAGATCAAGAAGAATGCACCCTTCTGCCACCACCATTTAGGAAGACAGGCCCTTGTTAATTTTTCTTCTCTATTCTCAGCTAGAGAGGAGCTGAATCAAGGGGAGCCAAAGCTTCCAGCAACTTTCAGCACACACACACACACACATCTCCAGGGGCTAGAGACAGCAACACACCATGTTTCCTCCCACAGGCCTCGTTGATGATGTTGCTAAGACAGGAAATTAGGATTTATAGTGGAAAAGGCTACGTTGTAATACCAGAAATGAACCTGAAATCTTAGACTATAACCAAAATGTTAAGGTTCAAATTGAAGACAGTCATTGGAGAAAAATAGAACCACTTTCTGTTTATATCTCCCTGGGTTGGCATATCTTCCCAATATTTTAGAGAATTTCTCGGATATAAAGAAAGAAAATGAATTTAGATGAAATCCATTTGTTTATTTGCCTTATTCTTTCTCTGCACTAATACCATAATGTAAAGTACCCTTTAGTGAGCTGTCATTTAAAGCGTGATTCCAGCTTCACAATTCAGTTGATACCAATCTTTTCAGTAATACTAATTTTGTGTAAAGTAGCTACTGTTTTTAAAGAACCAGAGTAAAAAGTATGAGTCATTCCTTCCAAAATTCCTATGCCACAACACACTTAATTCCATCAGCGTGATTTGAAAGTAGTTTAGTATCCAATGTGTCATCAGTCACCCTGCACAGCCCTAATAAAGAAAGTCAGACTGATAGAAATTCATTATCAAGGAAATGCATAGTGACTCTTCAATACATAGATCATGTGTATTATTTAGTAAAGAGATGCTCAAAAAATACAAGGAACCTATAAAAAACACTGTACTGGACTTAAAATTTTCTTCTTTAGCCTTCCTTTTTAAAGAAAGCTATGAACACATTATATCATCAATCATCTTGAAGGAAATACTTGACCGTATATACGTAGTCTTTTGTAAATATCCTCAAGCACAAATAAATCGAGAGGTTTGCTGAGGAAAAGAGATTGGAAGGTTCACAAGTTTCAAGTGGGTGTACAGTATGTATGTTCCGAATTTAAAATATTGGGAATATAAACAATTTATATATCAGTGACTTTTGTCTTTCAACTCTGCATTGGTTTACAATGGGATTACTCCTGATAAACCCATTATAAGTTGAAAATATCACGAGTCAAAAATGCATTTAACCCATCAAACATCATAGCTGAGGAGTACAGTATTGTGCAGAGGCCCAGCTATTTACCCTCAAGTTCACACAATTGATGGGTTTGCAGCTCACCACTCCACCAGCATCGTGGAGGGGATCCTATGCGCGTGGTGCCAGCCCAGGGAAAGATCACAATTCAAAATCTGAGGTGTGATTTTTAGTAAAGGCAAATTGCTTTCACACCTTTGTAAAACTGGAGAATAATAAATTGAAACATCCTAATTCCTTCCTGAGTGCTCAAAACACAGAAAAAAGAAAGGTAAATCTAAATACTAGATGGTGAGCAAAGCGGTTATAACCACTTTAAGTATGTATGAGAAATAAAAATTAAAACCACAGCTGATCTGAATTTCACCTCAAGGAACATGTGATTGAAGTGGGTGAAGGAGGAAAGCCTGGTGGTGTTTGGCGCAGGGTGTGGGGGAGCTGGGATGGGGTTCGCTGAGAGGAGACAAGGAAAAGCCAGGAAAGGAAACAGCTTTTTCACTGCTTGATTTCTAACCTCCAACTACAGATCATCCCTTAAGAGGGAAGCCTCATAAATCCCCTGCCATAGCAACTGCAGAGGGCATCCACAGACATTTAGAGCTGAGAAAGTTCACAGTTTTCCTCCAGCTCTTGATTTGCACATAATAGTGCATTTCTAAGGAGGGAAAGAACTGGCCTAAGCAGTGGAAAGGTCACTGATAAAGTCACTGCCTTGAAGTTAGAATCTCTCTTTGCATTTTAAAGGTTCAACCTGAAATGGAGAGTTCTCAGCAATTAGTTTGTCAGCTCTATACCAGAGAGAATCAAGAGTAGCCTGAGGAAATAGCACTGTGTGGGATGCAGGACTAAGCCCAGAGTGAATCAGGGCAATGAAACACCAGGGAGGTTGGATGAGAACCAGGACGGTGCTTGTCCTATGCCATTTTTGTTTTGATTTATAATTAAATGAAAGGGGTTGGTAGTTAGCCAGTGTAAGAATATTTGTAGCTGGCTGTCTTCGGATATATTTAGCTGCTCCAAATACATTACAGTCATTGCGTACTATGGATTCAGTTTTCTTAATGGATATTTTTTCCCAATAAAGTTCTAGATGGAAAAAAGAAATCACTTCAAATATGGTGGGGAGTGTTAGCTTTCTCCAAGTGTCTCTCTCCTTCTATAATAACAGATCTCCATTTTCAATCTTGACACAGTGGCTCCATGGGCTAAATCTGTATTCTTCCATCTTCTCTTATAAATTGATAATCCAATAAAGTTGTAAGCAATGGGATACAGGAGAAGATGTGTTTGACTCTAAGGCTTGAGAAGGTTGGATCTTCTATCCTCAGCTCTGCTGGAATGTGGGTGAGGTGTGAGCTATGGCAGAACAGTCAAACTAGGGAACAGACCCCAAAAGGCGAGGGACTTGGAATGCTGATCTGTGAAGCTTAATGTAAGGAAGGTGCCAGGCAGAGACCAGCTGAGACCACCAAGCATGCGTAAAGGTAACATGAAGTGGGATTTATTGTTCCTGCGTGCAGACAGGCTGTCTGTAGGGAACAAAGAGAAGAGGGGTTCGAAAGAAGGCTAGGGACATTAGAAAGGAAGAGCTTAGTAAACCTCAGTGGTCAAAGTTCTCTGGATGTTTCACGCCTCAGTGGGCAAAGACGCAAGGAATCCACTATAAATGTTTGGGTGTCTTCAGGTGTCTGGGTGTCTGGGAAGATTCCATGCTCCACCTGATCTCTTTTATGACATCCTGTGTTTGCTGAGGGCAGTGCCCGGTGCTGAGCGGATAACAATGCTTCCACTGGCAGCCAGGCTGGGTAGCGGGACAGTCATGTCTTAATCGAGCCTTACACTTAAATCTGCATGCTTCTACCAGCAGTGTTTTCTTGAGAGGGCGATAAGTTTTGTACATATTTAAAATCTATTACTTTGAGTTTCTTTTCTAGCAACTGAACCCAGTTCATATTTAACTACAACAGGCATTCATTCACTTGTTAATTTGTCTCATTCAACAAACTGATACTTTATATCCATCCTCACAAATGGAAGATTTGACAATAAACAAAACCTACCATGATCCCTCCTCTTAATTAAGTGAGGAGTTTCAGATAAAAATAAATACTATATCATATAATATCTTCTAAATCCTACAAACAAAATACTACAATCTACTGGAGACAGAGTAAGAGTGAAGAGATCAGCTTATACCCAAAGCATCAGAACACCATAAACACAGGGAAATATCAAAGCATCTGGGCTAAGAGGTATTTGGTAGGGTTTTTAACCAGGGCACAGAGTTTGCAGTTGACATAATTATAATGGGCAGCTACTGGAGTGTTTTAAACAGGATAGTGATAGGTTTTGATTTTTAATCTTCTCGGAAAAGATGTTCTAATTGGTAGACAAGCAGGGATGCTATGTATTTACCAAAACGTCTCTAATTTCTTTAATGACTAGATAGGAAAATTGCATTGCTCTGCTTCCTTTGTGGTTGGCAAGAGCCACGTGACTTGCTGGAATCATGGGTGGGAATGAGGGAGGGTATTAGGGTCTTGATTCCTAACCTTCTCACATGAATGCCTGTGAGTTCTCCCCGTCCTGCATGGTGGCTAGATGCTGCACTTTGAGGCCTTGGGTGATGGTGGGATCACTGGTTGAAGGAACCTGGCTCCTGGGTGCCAGTATGGAACACGACCTTCCTGCTAGACAGGTTTCTCTAGTGTGGTGAGCTGCAGCAGTGGGGGTGCCACTTGCATAATTAGTCAACCTAACCTGATTGGTACAGATAGCAAGGGAGGTCATCTGAGCAGGAAATGCTGCTGTGTTAGAACGAAGTATAACCACCATAGAAGGAAGGAACTGGACCTGAGTTCTGATTTGAGAGTGTAGAAAAAATGGGTTTGCAAATGAGTGGAATGGAGATAGCTGGGATAGGAGCAGAGTAAGAGGGATTCTTTAGGCTATTGTGTAGCCCACAAGTTCATTGACTGCAGGGGTGGGAATCGAGTTGGGGTTGAGGGTAGGGAAAATGGAAAGAGCAAGTCCAGAGAGACACAAGGAATTAAGAATTTTCTTTTCTTTTCTTTTCTTTTCTTTTCTTTTCTTTTCTTTTCTTTCTTTCTTTTTTTTTTTTTTTTGGTACCAGGGCTTGAACTCAGGACCCCATGCTTGCCGGGGGGGGGGCAGGTGCTTATGCACCTGAGCTAAATCCCTGGCCCAATGAATTAAGGATTTTATCGTACTCGGGATACATTTTCAGATGCTTAATTAGACCTCCAAATGCAAATTTCTGAAGCATGAGTCAGTATCCCAGAGGAAAAAGAAGAGCTGAAGGTAAAAAAAATTGGAATCACTCAACTGATGTGAATTCAGTCAACGCTTGCATATCAAAGCTTTGCCTGCAGAATGGGTTGTTTCTCATAGGCACGCCCACCCCTTCATAATGTCTTGTGGCTGCCAGAAGAACATTTACATCTCCACACACAATCCTGTTAGAATCCTAAGAAAGACAGGAGTCTGGACAACAAGTTAACCAGTGTGGAGAAATAGCCCACAGAGAGACAGCTTTTCAGCTAAAACCCCATTTCTTAAGAGGATGATGGCTCCCACTCAAGTGTCAGGAAGGAAAAAAAAAAAAAGGACAAGACGACCAGGGCCTCCTAAGCTCAGCTAAATAGGTTCTGCTGATTACTGCCGAGATTATATGAAGAGGAAGGAAAAAAGATGAGCACTAGAGGCAATTCCATTTCCTGCACTTACAGAGACCTGAGCTAAAACTGTCTGCTATTAAAAGTTGAACCAAGAGACACAGCTTTAAAACAAAGAAATAAACAAAACACTTGCTGAAATTTAAAGAGAATACTTTCCCTACTCTAAATTTAAGACACACCTTTGTGATAAAAATAATGTAGCTCCATGGCTCCAAGGTAACTACAGTTAACTATCATTTTTTTCTTCTAGATTATCCAGCATTTTTTCTTTTTCGGGAGCTAATTTGATGAGATAAAATACCAATCCTCTGCTTAATTTGTATTTTAAAATTAATAGTACATAACTCATTTCCCCTATTCATATTTATCTTTTGTCAGTTAACTGTCATATTTGGGCCTTGTTTTTAAAAATCAGGATTTGCTCTCTATTAGAGATTGGGCTTCTGCTGAAATATCCCTCTTTCCCAGCACTGATTCACGTGTGTTGCAGACTCTGCTTTTTCACACTAAAAGTCATGTGAAATATAACATTTCCCAGCCTCACTTCAATGAGTCGTGGCCCTGTGACTAAATTCTAGCCATTTCTGTATTAATTAAAGGAATTCTCTGACACCTTTTGAGAAATGCATTTAAAGGGCGATAGCCCTGGTCCTTTACCATTCCTTCTATTCTCCTGCTGGAAGTGTGGATGTAATGACTATGCCCCCACCTTGGACCCCAAGAACAGGGCTCCCCAGAGGTGGCTACCTGCAGAAGCACTGGTCTCTAAGTGACAGGTCCCTGTGTCAGCCTTGTACCACTCATAACCAGAACTTGACATGAGAGAATAGATCCTGTTATTTACAGGTAAGACAAATGTTAACTGACAGCACTATTCAATTCAGCTTTTTATTTACAAATGCATACAAGATAGCTGCCAGGAGCCACCATGGAATAAAACCATTTGAAAATATTTCAGAGGTAACATCTTGGCTTGCTTGACTAATACGTTTGCTCTGATACTTCCTTTCCATCACTTTTCTACCCAGACACTGTCCCCTTCCCTGTCCTAGCCATCATTTTCTCACTCTGAATGAGTGTTCACTTTCCTTCCAGAGCCTCTGCCAGCTCCACGATCTCCTTTGCAGGAATTAGAATAAGAGACCTCTAGGCAGGCGAAACCCCAGTGGTTTACGGCTTGGCAAGAATGTTGATTGTGAGGATGAGAAAACGGTGTCCTCTCCGGATGGTCCAGTCCTGCACAGAATATGTGGGTTGGCAGGCAGAACCTGGGCTGGGTTTTAGCCCCTGTTCCTTGCTTTGGTCAGGTGCCCTGTGAAATAAACTATATGTGTGTGTTTCCAGCAGATCAATCCTTTACATAAAAGTTTGACCTGTCTGCAGCAGGACA
>PVJX010007336.1:0-71666 GCA_004027295.1 Dolichotis patagonum | reverse complement strand
TACCATGCTTTTTTTTGTTCTATTACCATTGGTTCTGTCTACCACATTGTGTCTCATTGGAATTTGAATATGTGTGATAGTTCAAACAAATTTTTTTCTTTTTTATCAAAAATGAGATATTATAATACCCATTGATCATTTTCTGTTATTCGGTTCAGAAAGCCCTGTAATTCTTTCACTATATGCATGGCTTTATACTGTTGTGTTATGTTTGATTTTATTGTAATTGAAACTATGCTCAACTATAGCAGAGTAAGAGATATGGTGTTAGCTACTGTTGATGTCCAGTTGACTTAATGTAAAGTACTGTGTTGCCTATGTTGTCCTCTTCTGATCTGCTCTGTACTGCCCCCTTTTGTTTTATTCTCTTTTAAATAAAAAAAAAGAACCAACTCTTTGATTCATTGATCCTTTGTACTGTTTTCTTAGTCTCAATTGCATTAATTTCTGTGCTAATCCTTATAATTTCCTCCCTTCTTTTGGCTTTGGGCTTGGCTTGCTCTTCTTTTTCTAGATGTTTGAGTTGTAGCATCTGGTTGTTTATTTGTGTTCATTCTGTCTTCCTGATGTGGGAACTCAGTGCAATAAATTTTCCTCTGAGGACTGCTTTCATTGCATCCCACAAATTCTGGTAAGTTGTGTTTGTATTTCATTTCCTTATAGATATTGTTTAATTTCTTCTTTAATTTCCCCTGTGACCCACTGATTGCTCAAGAGTGTATTACTCAGTTTCCATGTGTTTGTGAATTTTTTGCAGTTGCTTTTATTGTTAATTTCTAATTTCATGGCACTATGATCCGCTAACATGCGTGGGATAATTTCAATTCTTTTGCATTTACATATGCATTTAAATATGTTCTGTGGACTAGTATATGGTCTATTTTAGAGAATGTCCTATGTACTGCTCAGAAGAATGTATATTCTGATGTTGTTGGATGGAAAACTCTATATACATCTATCAAGTCCATTCATTCACAGGTATGTTTCAGTTCTGTTATTTCTTTGCTGGTTTTCTGTCTAGTTGATCTGTCCTTTTGGGACAATGGTGTTTTAAAATCTCCTGTTATAATTGTGTTATTGCTTATTTGACTTTTCATTTCTGTTTATATTTCCTTTGTATAGCTGGGTGCTGTGGAATTTGGTGCATATATATTTAAGATTGTTATCTCTTCCTCTTGAGGTTTTCCCCTAACTAGTATATAGTGACCTTCTTCATCTCTGTGGATCATTCGTGGTTTGAAGTTCACATTGTCTGCAAACAGGATTGCTACTCCTGCTTTTTTTTTTTGGTTTCCTGTTGCATGAAGTAATGTTTTCCATCCTTTGACTTTCAGTCTATGGGTTTCCTTTTGGGTAAGATGGGTTTCTTGTAGACAGCATAAGGTTGGATGTTGTTCCTTGATCCATTCTGCCAGTGTTTTTGTTTTGATCGGTGAGTTGAGGCCATTTGCATTAATGGTTATAACTGTTATATATTGTTTTATTGTTGACATGTTATCTTTCTGCTGTTGTATCTTTAGCTTTCCATTCTATTTAATTGTCTAACTTGCTTGGTGGTTTATCCTATGGGTATCTAGAATATCTTTCAGTATTCCTTGTAGGGTTGGTTTGGTGGTCATGAAATTTTTCAGCTGTTCTTTGTCATGGAAGTATCTTATTTTTCTATCCATTTTGAAAGACAGTTTTTCAGGGTATGTCAGTCTGGTTTGGCAGTGGTTTTCCTTTAGAATCTGAAATACTTCACTCCATCCTCTTCTTGACTTCATTGTTTGTGTTGAGAAGTCTGCTGTGATTCTGATAGGTTTTCCTTTATAGGTGATTTGTCTTTTCTCTCTAACAGCTTTTTGTATTCTGTTCTTATGGTGGGTTTCTGGGATCGTGATTATTATGTGTCTGGGTGTAGTTTTATTTTGGTTATGGCTGTTTGGATTTCTGTATGCTTCACTTATCCAGATGTCTGTTTCTCTTGTCATGTTTGGGAAGTTTTCAGCTATTACTTCTGTAAATATCCTCTTGATATCATTTGGGCTGTCCCCTTCTTTTTCATTTATCCCTATTAATCTTATATTATTTTTCTTTGCATCATCTTGTGGCTGTTGAATTGTTATTTCCTGATTCTTTGTTATTTTTAAAAGATCTTTCTTTTCCTGTTCACTAGCTGCAATCTTATCTTTGAGGTTTGAAATTCTATCTTCAGTTTCATTGAGGCGGTTTTGACAGCTTTCAATAGAATTTTTGATTTCCTATATATCTCTTTGAATCTGCTTTATATATTCTGTTTGCTTCTTATAGTGTTCATTCAGGGATTCTATTTGTTTTGTTCCTCTAATTTTTTAGCTGTGTCTTCACTAGATGTGTTCATTATTTCTTTCCCTACTTTTATCATTTCTTCTTTTACTTGGGCAATTATTTCTAATTTGAATTCCTCCATAGTTTCCCCTAGTTGCTTCTTTCTTTCAGTTGATATCATTTCAGGTGTATGGCTTCTATTTTCTGCTATGTACATAGCTCCCAGGCTATCTTGGGATGGGCTGGTGATTTGAGCCTGTCTTTTTGTCTTTCCTCTTGTCATTTTTCCCTTATTTCCTTGGTTTGAGTGGTATTCCAAATCTTCCTCTGGGTGTGTTGCAAATCTCCTCCTGCATCCTCAGCTACTGGAGCAGTCTCAGCTCCCCTGCAGGTACATGGCCCCCTAAATTGAGAGATGGAAGCAGGGTGTGGAGAACTGTGGCCAGAGAAACCCCCAGGCACAATCCCCTGTCCTAGGGATATGGATATGAGCTCAGAATCTGGCAGTGCTGGTCTTAAGCTGTCCCCAGGCAAGCCCAGTTGAGCCCAGAGTCCTCGAGACAAGTTCCTGCCTCCTGGACTAAAACAATGCCTCTGAGCATGGTTGACTGAGGCCCTGAATCTATTGGACCCAGTCCAGCATCCTGGTAGCTCCCCAGGAACTCAAAAGCCAGAATGTTGGTCTCTAACTTTCCCCAGGTCACCAGAACTCACTTCAGGCAATCTACACCTCTCTCTCCATTCAGTTTCTTCCATAGAAGTTTATGCTCCTCTCCAAGTCCCATCCTTCCCTTTGTGTTTTCTGTACAGATAGTCAATATGCTCAGGCTGTTTTTATTCTTCCTTTTTGTAGGCAGGTGGCATTGGATAGACAATATCTATCCAATTGGAGCAGATCATGTGTCGTCTCCTAGGTCACCATAGATTTTACTCCATTATTCTCTTATTTTATTCTATTATTATCTACTATCTGCTATTTTATTCTATTAATTTATTCTATTATTCTTTTATTAATAAAACAAGGCATCTCACTAAGGTGGTTGTGAGCAGGAGTGTGACGTGATCTGATCTATGTTGCCAATGGAATAATTGGGTTGTAATAATAAGAATAATCAAAGGAGGCAAGGACAAAAGGGAGCTAGTGACATTCATTCAGGTGAAAATTACTATGGCTCTATCAGGTGGTGGTAGCAGAAGAAATGAGAGGTGGTTGGAGTTCAGATTTATTCTGACGGTAAAATATGAAGAATTCCCTGATTGACTTGATTTGGGATGTGAATGAGACAGCAAGGATGCTGGAAGAATGAAGCCAATATAAGGAAACATGAGAATGAAGCAATTGGACATGTCAAAGGTTTTCATAAGTAATATTTCTAGAAGACAGGTGAAAAAAGGCAAAGTTTCATTTTTCTGTTCTATTTGAAAAGCACATAAATGAGATTCTGTTCTGGCTTCTGGCATTACAAAAGGCTTCATAGTTTATAAGCATTATGTTGACCACAATGAAAGTGGGCTGAGAAACAGAACCATGAGGTAGGGGTAAGGGAGAGATTAGCTAAAGCTCTCAGATTGAGAAATAGATGGCTTTAAGCAGTGGTTCTTAAACTTGTCAGTGAGTCAAACTATTGGACAAGGTTTATTAAAGCACAGATTTCTGAGCCCATCCCCAGAATTTCTGATTCAGATCTGAGTGATCTCAAGAATGGGTACTTCTGCTTTTATTTTTTTGCATTACACTGACACTAAACAAATAATTCTCAGACAAGAATATTCTGAAGTTTAAAGCTTATCAAGAAAAAAAGAGCAGTTCACACTTAAGGTTGTTATTCTTTGTTACAAGAAGCTCTTAACCTTTTACAGGAGCTTAGTTTGGGATGGGAAGTTCAATCTGTTAGTCTGGTATTTGGAAGCAAGATATTGAGAATTGTTGGCATAATTTAAAAATCATGAAAAACAAGAAACAGATGTTCAAGGTGGTTAATGATATGGAAATAGAAAAGTAGAATAAATATTAAAGTCACCGAGAGAATGAAATTTTTGTCTTTCTTGATTGATATATGAACTTAGTAGTTATTCTTTTGATAAAAATAATCTTTAGACACTGGAAGCAGTTTTCTTTACAGTGTCTCTTCATTCCCTGACCCAGTGACATGTGAGGTATCTGAGACTCGCATGTGTTAGGTAATACAACTATTGCTACACAGCTATTATGGCATGTTATATATTGCAAAGATGGCTGTGACATTATCTCTCATCCTAAATGCTATTCTGAAAAGCAAATGTGTTACTTCCAATATAAGATGAGATCTTTGTTTTCCCTCCTTAAATTTAGGCAGACTTTTGACTTTCTGCAACTACCAAAATACTGGGTGAGTTATTCCATAATTTCCAAAGCATCACCAGAAAAGGTGTTTCAAATTCACTTGATTTAGTGAAGCACTATTAAAACCTGAGCCTCAGCCTAAAATGTCTGATTGTTATGAGGTTGCCCTACTGTGAGGAAACTGAAAGAGCCTACATAAAAACCCTGCCTGGGGAATCCCCGAGACTGTATTCAGTGATGGGTGACTGGGAAGCTCTAGCCACCTGCCCTCTTGCCTCAGCTCTCATATTGCGACAAATGCAGGAGGGAGGACAGGCCTTGCCCAGCCAGACTGTTTTGAATACCTAGCTCACCGAACCTGTGAGAAATGGAATAGTGTGGTTTTACACCAGAGTTTTGGGGTGATTCAATCTGATTTTCAAATCTGCTTGATCATAATGGAGTTTGTAATAAGAATTTTTAGAAACTCTTGTTAACCGAAAATTTAAAAATTGCATAGTCTAAACTGGGCATAGTGGCTCACGCCTGTAACCCCAGCACCCAAGAGGCTGAGGCAGCAGAATCCTTGTGATTTTGAGACCAGCCTGGGCTACAAAGTAAATGCAAGGCCAGCCTGAACTGTATAGCAAAACCATGTCTTAAAAAGACAAAAAAAAAAAAAAAGATTGCATAGTTTCGAACCTCAAGATTATCACACTATTAGACATCCAAGATAAGTAGAAAGACATTGAAGAGTAAAAGTTCATGTAGGTAGGAAGGGAAGGAAAGAGAGATGATAGATATGAAAGAGATGATAAATAGAGAAAGAAAGGAAGGAAATAAAGAAAGAAAGAAAACAAGGCAGTAGTAGATATGTTATGTCTTAGGTAGGTCTTCCAGCCCCAAGTGCCTCAAATAATACCACATGACACTTAGAAGAACTGCCAGGCTGAACCATATCCTTGTACCAGTCATTCTTAAATTTCTTCCATTTTGTATGCAGAGTTTTTAAAAATATACATCTTTATCATATTATTACTTTACTTAGCATTTTTCATTAGGCTTTTAAAAAGACAGATAATAGGATATAGAGAAATCTTTCAAGTGGAAAGGGGAACAAGACATGTAAGGAGAGGGAGGGGGTGAAAAGGATTTGAAAAAAGAATAAATGAAGAAAAAATGTAAAGAGCTTTTGCAAGTGGGAAAGGGGCCAAGAAATTGCAGTAAGAAGTGATGAGAAGAGTGGGAGACAAAAAAGAATATAGATGTATTATGTGTACTCACCAGCTCCCCGCGATAAACGCAATCATCGTGTACTGCAAACACGTACTAATAAAATAAATAAATAAATAAATAAATAAATACACAAAAAACCAAACCACTCAACATTATCTTCAAAGTCCCAGGTCTGTGTCCCAGCTGTGTCTCCTCACTTGTCACCATCTGTCTCTCTCTGAATTACAGGCACATTGAATGTTTTGAAGTGCTCCAAAATACCCCTCTGTCTTCCTCCCTGGAGTCTCCACTGATGTTGTTCCATCACCTGGAAGTTCTTCCTCCCTCTCATGGGGCTTTTGCTGCTGAACTCATACTGGTTTTTAGATCTTAGTTCAAACATTGATTTCTCAAGAAAATATTCCCTTATTCCTCAGGCTAGATGTAGCTCTCATAACTGGTATACTTCTCCCACAGAGTAATTACTGCAGTCTAATTAAATCATTGTAAGAGAATTTATTTCATTTATCTTGGTAGAAATAACACATTGATAAGATCAAGGACTATAAATATTGTTTTTCACGCTACCTACCGTGACTTGCACTGCTTTTTGCACATAATAGACATACACTAAACGTGCTTCTGAGATTCAAACACGTGGATGAGACACCTGGGGGTCTTATTAGAATGCAGATTTCGATTCAGTCAGTCTGGGTGGGGTTGCAAATTGTACCTCTGTCTCTAACAAGCTGTGGGATGGTGCCACTGCTGTCGGTGCTGTGGACCACATGGAATTGCAAGGCTGTATGAGAATCATAATTAAGTCCTGTGGGTAGCATGGAGCAACCAATTGGGATTAGTTAATATTTTAAACCTCTGCTATCATTTTAATTTGATTCAATTAATTTCAGCAAGCAATTATTGAGCCAACTATTTCCCAGGGAAGGGTAAATATCAGTAAGATATGGTAAGTGCGCTCAAAAAGCTTACAGTTTAAGTACTCATACGTAAGATACAAACAAATCAATGTAAAAAAGCCTTGCAATAAATTAGACCAAGCCAAAAAGATAAACTTGAGTATGGAAGAGGAGGAAGCTGCCAATTCAATTTGAGAAGCTTTGAAGAGCCTGAAACATGTTACTGATTTACAACAACTACAAACATCAGTTTTGTTTTGTCTTGTTTTGATTTCTTATCTCATATATGGCTGCCTGAAATGAGTTATTGATGAGTTCATGATTTCAACAACTGGTCTGATTTCTGTGCTTTGTTTTTGGAATTATTTTTGTACCTTTTTAGATTCGTTGTGTACTGTGAGAAGCATTTTCTTTTTCTCCCCTGTTTATGGTGCCTCATCTTTTTCATTTTCTAGATTCAGTTGCTACACAATCTGTCAATTTTACTTGGTAAAACTTTTCCATGCTTTATAGTAATAGTTGAATTAGAAAACAAAATGTGCTAGAAAAAAGAAAATCGAGAATGAGGAAGATGGGCAAAGGCTAGGGAGAATTGCTGATTCAGTAGATTTTTTTTTTTTTTTTTAAATGCAAGGTACTCAACTCAGGGTCTTTGCAATTGGCTACATCTCCAAGCCTTTATATTTAATTTTATTTTTCAAAAATTTGATTTTACTTTTCAAAAATTGAGGGTCTTGCTAAGTTATTAAATTGGTTAGGCTGGGCTTGAACCTGCTGTCCTCCTGCCTCAGCCTCCTAAGTTCTTTGGTCATAGAAGAAAAAATAATTGCCTTTTTTTTTTGTACCAGAGATTGAACTCACAACCTTGTGCTTGCCAGGCAGGTATTTATGCCACTGAGCTAAATCTCCGGCCCTAATTCTTTTTTCTTGCTTCAATGTTTATCCAGCAAAACATTATTTTTATTAGAGATAAAACCTTCCCCACTCACAGGCTGGGCTATAGAACTTCATTTCAATCTTTGTGTCTACCCTTAGCTTCATTGCACTAACAAGCCTCTGAGCTTCTCTAGGGAATAGTTATCATTCTTTAAATTCTTCCTTTTCCCATGGAACATGTCTTTAATCACTTCTAAAGCATCCTTTCTCTGGAGACAAGGATAATTAGCTATAGCATTCTGGCTATTGTTCAATCATCATTTTTGGAGTTTCCAAAATGTGCTAAGTATCAGCCATTTCTAACAATGTGTCATTATTTAAAGCTTTACTCACGAAACCACTTTACCTAACCCACTTATTAACATACAAAGACCCACAGAAGGCAACCATTTCCCCCTTATGGAAGAAACACAAAAGCCAAAGTTCTATCCTCTGAGAGTGGTCTTCACCTTGCCTCATCTCAGTTGTCTAGTAAGTGTTGTTTTAAAATAATCTCCAAACCCAACTCTCTATGAAATACTCTCAAATGCATCCACTAGATGTTCATTGTCCATGAATGGAAGTGAAATTTATTTGTGCTTCAAACATTTTTTTTCTTGCTCTTTCTGCACCACTGAAGCCATCCAAAAATGTGCAGTTTTTCAGAATATTTGCTTGTTAAGTGAGAAGGAAACATAAGGGAAAATACTTTTAGGCTTGAATTTTTTTGTCCCTTTGTATAGAAATCCCCTCTCTTAAAGTTGTGGTAGTAGCTGTTTAGCTCAAGAGTCAGTGATAAAATGTTTTTATAGAAAAGTACCTCTTAAAGAAATGTCATTAGCATGTTTTCAACTGCTGTTTCGCAAAACACAGCTTTTGAATTCAGCCTGAAATGTCTGTTTTGTTCTGTATCATGGACATATAGTTTCTCCAGTTGAAAATATGGAACACAATTATTCAGTGGTTGCTCCTTGCTACATTATTTTCATAATAATTTTCCTATTTAATAATAGTTCTCTATTAACAGCATATACATCTTATAAGTGCTGCCCATGTGATGTCAATTATGGTTTTTGTAGATTAATAGTGTAGTATCCATTGCTTTATAAAGTAACTGTATTTAATTATAAGTTTTGTAATATAAAATACTATCATGACTAATACTATGTAGTATAATGATATACATGTATAATCTTGAAGATGAAAAACTTACCTAGTTTGAAGAGACATGGTTAATGGCATAGAGAAAGGCAGATACTTTTCTATAAGCACACCTAATTTCTTTTTTTGCAGTTTATAGCTCTTTGCTCTTGTGAAAGTCTCTTGGCCTTTTTGAATCTCAATTAGAAGGTGAGGTTTTTTTTTTAAAAAACATGTTACTAAAAACACAGTAATGTGATAAAAATTCAACTTATACCTCTTTGCTTATCTGATACATAACAAGTATTCAGGAAGTGATAGGTACAATTATATTTTGTCCTTTGAATATTTTTATAATCTGTTATTTCTGCATATTTTTCTCTTGCAAGAGGATATTTAAATTCATAGAGTTAACTTTTAAAATAGAATTGACTTTGATGGCCATATATATTGTTTAATATATTTTATTATCTACTTTTACTACACATTTGTCAACATTACTGAATACTGCAGTAACTACTAACCTTACTGATATTTCTGGAGATTTTTGTTGGTGATACGAATGGAGAAACATAATTAGAAAAATGAAAAGCAAAGCAAGAGTATTTACCCATAGCGTCAAGAATGAGCGAGGACAACAGTATTTCATCAAATTTATTTCATTATTACTTTCTGTGTAGTCCTAAACTAGGCCTTTCATTCATATAGGAAGCCAGAAATTTTTCACCAGCCTAATAAAATAACAGGGAAAACTGCAGGAAAAAGATATATCAAGATAGTAATCTATTGATTTAGATACATCAAATGCTTGACTACATTATTTATGGGAAATAAACTGCCCCCAAACTTTGCTATTTTCTAAAATGAATCCACTTTGAGATGTGATTTTTTTTTCCGAGTTAGACCAGTTGGATTGCATCTTTCGTAACCGTGATGGATAGCAAGTCATTTGTTTCACTATGTTTTTAATGGCCATATGGGAACATTTGAGCTGTTACATAAAAAGCTGTGGTTGTGTTGTGAAGCTTCCAAGAGCAGAATAGAAGTTTCTCTTCACTTTGTGTCTGTGGTAGGCTCTCTTGCCCCTGAGTCTTAAATCCTTTTCTGCTTGGCTTGTGGGAGTTTGCTTTTTTATCTGTGTGTCACTGAAAAGTCCAGTATGCAAGCACTGTCCAGTCAGCCAGGACATGGAAATGGCATAAGCAATATGAATGCTGAAATTCATGTAAAAAATCACTATTTCTTATGGATAACATTGGAGACATACATTTTAAAAAGCGTGTAACCTGTGCATCTGAAACATGAATACAGTTCTTACAAACCTCTGTTCTTGGTTCAATAGCAAGTCTGCTGTGTGGGGTCTCTCATAAATCGTAGCGTGCCTCAGAAAAAGCATGATGCATAGCATCATGAAAAATATTTGCCTGATATATTCATAAAGGTGCTAGGTTTGTTTATGACTTTCACATTAAACATAATCTCAAATAAGTATCTTAATGTAAAGATATTCATTTGACTCACAAACTCAAGCTCAGATTGAATTCAAAAGAAAACTCCTCTAAGTTCAGTTTATAAAACACATTAACTAAGATTTCACATGGTTTTAATTAATCCAAATGTCATCAAAGGTAATTCTTAATTAGTTATCTACCCTTGAGTCAATGACAGTGGTGGTTACCGATGAGCAAAGAGCAAAAGAGGCCTGGGTATCTCTGGGTCATTTTAAAGGTGATTTTAATATTCTCAGCAACCTTCAGCCCTAAGGGTAAAATCTTACTGTAACTCAGTCATTGGAAAACCAGGACCCTTTTGGATCCAGGTTAATTATAATTACTTCCTTCATAATTTAAAACTTTAAGCTAACCTACAAAAGTACCAACATGTTGCTAACAAACTTTACTAGAAATTCTAGGATGAGGTTATTTTACTGAAGTATCTTAAATTTATTAGTCTTACCCTAAAGCTTATTTTCCTTTTCTTAAGATTATTTCATCTGTTTTAGCATTTTTAAGAAATTGTAAGACAACTGATCTTCTTGTGGCTTTATTGTTTTTCTTTTCTTTAATTCTATTTTTTTTATTGCTACATGCTTGCAGTACATAATGATTACATTCACTGTAGGAAATTAGTACTTGTACATAACATATTTCAATTTTCTTCTCCCACCTCCTTCCACTCCCTATTATTTTTCCAGTGTTGTATTTATTTATCTTATAGGTCTTTATAAAGTTAATTATTATGTATACAGATTAAAAACCAGACTAACAGACCAAAGAACATACAAAACATGTAATACAGTTATACTATATCAAGGTAAACTTTTAGATACATTGCCTGCACTGGAAAGAGAGAATGAAGTAACTCAAGGCTGGGCACTATCCGGAAACAGACTTCACACTTCCGCTTGTTCTCTGTCCTTAAATTGCCTGCAAAAAATGTACCCTGGTGGGCACCCCCCCTCCTCCTTTTGAGATAATACATATTCATGTATTTGATGTCAGCCATGGATACTGATATGGACTAAAATGTGTTCACAAGAGAAGGGCAGCTAAACATAAAATTTGGAAACTAAAAAATAGTAATGATGATTGAAGTGTCTTTTATCTTGAGAGAGAGAGAGAGAGAAGAGAGAGAGAGAGAGAGAGAGAGAGAGAGAGAGAGAGAGAGAGAATAGATGAGCCAAATAAGATGCAAATAAAAGAACACTATATATTATATATATATATATATATATATATATATATATATATATATAATGAGAAAAAGCAATTGATTTTTATCTTCACATGCTTAACTTACAGGGTGGGAGAACACACAATTTAACTTGTTTGGGTTTAGTCTTTTTAATATATTCTACAGAATAATTTATTTCCAGAAGAAGCTTCACTGCAGTGCTCCTATTATGATAATGGGAATTTATGCACATGAGTATTTGTGATCACATCACAGAACAGTTTTTGGAAGAACTATGGGGGAGGGGAAAATTAACATTTTAGAAACAGGAATGAAGGCTTAAAAAATCCTGTAAACTCAATCTATCACTCAATCTATCTACACACACACATGCACACACAATTCCACGGTGAATTGTCTTATTTGGACTAAGTGCTTCTGTAGTGAAGAACAAAACTTATGAGTGAAAAGCAGCATAATGCATAGAATGCTTGCATGGATTTCTTGATGAGAAGGTCGCCGCCCCTGAGATTGGAAAACACAGTTCCAGCAGCCCTGGACCTCTGTGACCATGTTCACTTTGCTTACTCAGGAGCAGACAATGTCAAGCAGGGACTTAGGGGGAGGGAATGAATCGAAGTCCCTCTGCCTCCATTTCTCTGCTGGAATTGCTGTCAGCCTGTTGTGCTGACATGAAATAGGGGATCAATCCAGTAGACACAGGATGAAAATGTAAACAGGGATAAGCTCTTTGTCTGTATATTCTTTCTGTCTTCCTTCCATCTTATTCTGCCTTTTTATACAAAATTCAGACCTTTCATGGGGTAGGTGGTTTTTCCTGTCATGAATGAAGCGATGTTCAGCACGCACTGTCATTTAACAGTAGAGCAAGGCACACTTCTTTTAGTAAGTCGTGCATGGCAGTTTCAAGATTGTATTACGGAGTGTACTGGTATTGGTACACATAGCAGATCCCTCCAGATATGAATACCTGTGGGGAAAATTACAGCAAATCCACAGCGTGGGTACAATATTGAAAATACAGCTTACAGAAGTAGCTGAACTAATAGATCTATGCACCAAAGTTTATAGGCACAAGTCAGCTGTCACTGGTAGGCTAAGGGAGATGTAAGATTCCAGCCATTTCTCTGGTGGAGGGAGCATTAGCTTACTCCCTCCCTTGATTGTTATTCTGCAACTGAATCAAGCGCTGATGATTGCTGACTGGCTCACACGTTCCCCATATGTCTCCAGATTGCTAAACTCAGAACTGTGAGAGACTGTTGATCACTGAGTTTGAGGGCAATCATCCTCAGTAGTGGTTGCTAGATTATTTGCTCATATAAAGAACAGAAGAAAATAAAGAGTATGGAAAATGTGAGTTTTTACAATTTTGGTATGAACATATTTTCTTATATGTAGGATACAACTTGAGAATTCAAATCAATTTCACTGTATAAACATCAAAGGGTTGGAGTTTGATAGATCATTTGGTATGAATACTAGAACTTATTTGCTTATGAATAGTAAAAGAAAATATAAATATAGTTAGTCAATATAAACCTTAGGTTAGAAAGACTAAACATTTTAGGTGTCAGCTGTTTATTAAAGTTTGAATTGTTGTGAGTGAAAAACAGAGCTCAGAATTGCCCTGCCATCATCTTCTCAGTTCAAGAACTATAATGTCTTCAACCAATAAAAAGATATGTTAATATTTTAATTTTATTTTAAGAAAAGTTATCAAATATCTCCTCAAATACCAAAGTACAAGTTATTAATGTAAGGTAACATCGATGTAAGTTCCCATGTGTAAATACACTGAACTCTTTTAATCTTGTCACGACAGTCATGTAGAGCATGGCAGTCTTAGTTTATGTTTTATAAATGAAAGAGCAGAGATTTAGAAAGCAGTTGGTATCTTTTTTACTATGCCACAGTATATCTGTGTAAGATCTAGACTTAAACCCAGGCAGGCTTACTTGAGCAGAACTGAAATCTAAATTCTCTGTTACATTGATCCTTCAGTGACAACAAATTCTAATGTTTGAATCTAGTCCTATGTTTTATCCTTTTTCATCATGTTATTTACAAATATGTATTAAAATAGGAGAATGAGCACATTTTAATTCATCAATTATTTAATATAGATTCAGATTGCTATTAAAATCAAATGAAAATCAACATGTGTATGATACACTGTTTCAAAGACATATTCTGAAGATTCTAGATTATTCACAGTAATTAAGAATATCATTTTGGTTACATGCTTAGTCAGTATAAATTACAGTATACTTCCAAGAACTTGCTGGTAGCTACATGTGATGATGGGTCAGAGTGACATCATCCAAGAAATTGAGATTTTTGCTGGAATTCTTTAGAAGTAAAAAAAAAAATTGTGGTTTTCCCACAGGCTTATAACATTTCTTTAACTTAATCAGCTTGCTTTATACTCTCAGAAAAAATAATTCTGTTTTCCCTCATCTAGGAAAGACCAAAAACAATATTCTTGGTGCTTGTATTGAATCATCACTTTTGGTGAAAACTTTTAATCATTTCTCAGGAAAAGTTAATTTGTTAAGGTAATCTTAAGAATTAAAAAACCCAAAATAACAAGAGATATAGTTTAACAATCTTACATGTGTACCTCTGCTTATCAAAGTGATAAGAAAGAGCTCCTTAATTGAGAGCATGTTCATAAAACAGGATAGAATGCTTGAAAACGTTTTGAAGGAATTATGGAGAAAACTTTCAGGATGTACAAATTCCTTCATCTAATTTATGATCTTGTGTTGCTCTTGTCCTTACACTCCATGCTTCCATGATAAGATGGGGCCAGGAGTCTGGCTTACTTGTTTTATACAGCAGTGTCAAAATAGAGCTATCACTTACCACATGTTTGCTCTGTGTCTCAAAGAAATAAAACAGAGAAATGAGTAATGCTTTATTACCATCACCACCTACTGTGAAGCAAATAATATTCCCTGGCCTAGAATGAAATCTTACTGAGTTCTGCTGAAGGATAGGAAAAACAAACAGAAAACAAAAAAAAATTTCCATTTTTTTTATGAAGCAGATTGTTGAAACAGTAACAAGAAATGACTCAAGAGTGCTACTGGAAATAAACTATTCCATTCCTGCTCATAAATTAAACAATTAGTATGTAGTTCTATATTTTCTAGTATCACAAACATTAACCATAAGAGTTCTTGATTTACTATATTTTTCCTGATAAATGAAGCCACCAACTTACACATGGGTGTATGATAAAACTTTGTCTATTAGATAGTCATGTGGGGTCCAGAATACCTTTTCCCAGAGAATCAGTTCTAAATCATTGTTTGGGTTTAAGTCCAGTCCATGTAAACCTATTTAAAGAATAACGCTTCCCATCTATACCATTGTGGGTTTCTAGGACTTGCTATGGAGATCTTGAAAGCCAGACATCTGTGATATGAGCAAATAATTTTGAACATGAAAAGGGAAGGCCAGAAACTTCCTTTCCTATTTCTAGAACACAAAATAACTTAAAGGTCTGTTAACCATATGCTTCAAATTAAACAGTGAGATGCATTATCCAACAAAGGAATTTTTTTCCTAAGACACAAGTAAATTAAGAAAATAAAAACTATCTTCCCAGAATATTCTATTAATTACAAAGATAATTTTGGTAATTAGTGCTATCCAAGAAAATCCACTAGATTTGTATGCTATGTACTCACAACATTTTGAGAAGAGCAAGGTGATGACTTTTTATGTTTTTTGTTTTGTTTGGAGTCCAGAAGGTTGCCACAGTTGACCAGAAGAGAAATGATGGAGCTTAGAATAAGATCAAGCTAAAGAGGACACAGAGGAGACCAACTTAAGGTGAATTTTATTTGGTGGAAAATAAAATTTGACTGTTTTGGCATTAAAAAAAAAGAGCAGACAGGATGCTTAAAGAAGCTGGAGAGGAGGAAAAGATCACTAGCATTGAGCCAATTGGTAGAGGAGAAAGTAAACCTTCCTTGGATCAGTTCTTCCTGCTTCACACAGCCCTGTTCTGTGTTTCGGATTTACAGATTTTCTGAAAAGCACTTGAGATTTTACCTGTGCAATCTACAAAAGTGACATGAAGTTTATCAGGCAGGGCCATATTTGAGAATCTATTAATCAATGTGATTTGTGTTAGATTTTTTCCCCTCACTTTTTTTTAATCTGCACAATCATCTTATGAGAGAACTGGTTTCTCTTGTTATGAATGTGATAACAAAATGACAAAATTACAAGGTAATTTTATGATATTATAACCAGTATCTTTTATTCACTTTGTATTGTTGATTTGTGTGTCTGACAGTAATGGCTCCAATTCAGTTCAATTTGAGTCAAGTCATTCACAAATTGAAAAGATACCTGGTAACTACCTAGAATATGCTATATTCTGTCCTAGAATCTAGAAAGTCTAAGAACAAAGAGTTAGGCCATGTCTTCAAGAAGCTTGCCTTTGTTAAGTAGGTTCCACAAACCAGAAAACCAGGAGGCCTGGCGTGAAGAATATTCACATAGTAGATGATAGATAGACAATTAGATCTTATGACTAATGGTGGGCAACATTTCCGGGAGAAGAACAGATAGATGCTTGCTGGAATATTAGAGTGGAGAAAACTCTAAAGCTATCAGCAAACCCTCTATAAAGCCTTCTACAAAAGCAAGCAGTGTGATATTACAAGCATCTGAGCTAATTAGAAATATTATAGAAATATTATATAGTCAGATAGGGCTAGGCCCTCAAAAGAGGTTGCACAGAGGACCAGACAATTTGTACCCTTGGAGGAGACATACCTCCTGCTGTGGGCCAGATCTCAATGCAAAAGGCCAAACAAATGCAACCACACCCTACATATAAACATTAGAGATTGATATTCTGTTTTTAAAATTTATTTAAAGAGAATAAAACCAAATGAGACAAAACAAAACAGATTCAATCAAAACAAAAGGATAAAAATGGTACATGACTTAAAAACAAAATACAAGGAGATCAATAATGGCTATGATAATGCCTCCTGTTATCTTCAAAAGAACTGCCCATATCATCAAGCATAATAAAATTGAACAAAACAGTACAAAACAAACCAATAAAAAAAAAACCATTGGAGACATTATAGGATGTCAAAATAAGATAATAGTCAAACCAGAATGGGTATTGTAGTGTATTTTATTGTCTTCAAAATAGTTGCCTATACCCTCAGACTTGATCTATCAAACAAAACAGAATAGAATAAAATCAGTCAAAACAAAATAGTGAAAGCAATACAGAGCTTCAAGTCAAGCTAATAGGAAATAAAAAATGGTTACTATAATATATCCTGCTGTCTTTGGAACAGCTGTCCATGCCATCAAATCTAATACAAGTAGACAAACTGAAACAGAATAAAACCAAACAGAACAATGAAAACAATATGGGTTTCAAATAATGATAATAGATTAACAATGGCCACTGCCTCCCCTTTTTAGACAATTTCTCCTCTTCACTTTCACAGGACATATTGTTCATTTTGGAGCCCACTAACTCTAGTTTTTATATCAGGGAGGCAACTTGCTATTCACCTAGGTGAACCTTTGTACTCCTGAGCATGATCTCAAGTTGTATTCATTTACCTACAAGAGCCTCAAGGTTATCTTTATAGCTGATTAGTTTTCCATTGTATAAAAGTGTCATGGCTTTCTAACCATTCTGCAGCTGATGGGTGAGCTACCCCTACATTTTTCTGGTTCCCTGCACATAGAGAATTGTTTTCTCACCTTTGACTTTCATTCTATAAACTCCCTTTTAGGTTAAATGTATTTCTTGTGTAAAGCATATTGATGGACCCTATCTCCTGATCCACTCTGCCTGTGTTTCTTTTTATTGGTGGATCAAGGCCATATATATTAGTGATTATGACCAACCTTCTCTGCCTCATCTTTGCCATGCTATTTTTCTGCCATTGGTTGACTACTTTTCCCCTTCATTCAAAAGTCTGCCCCATTCAGTGAGCCTCCTCTGCCACTGTTCCTAAGACCATGGTCTTTTTCCTCTCTCTCTAGAATGTCCTTCAATATTTTTTGTAGGGTTGGTTTGGTAATCATGAACTCCCCCTGTTCCTCTTTGTCATGGAAAGATCTTGTTTCTCCATTAATTTTAAAAGATAGTTTTGCAGGGTACATCAATCTGGGTTAGAGGCTATTTTCTTTCAGGACTTGGAATACTTCATTCCAAGCACTTCTTGACTTGATGATTTGTGTCGAGAAGCCTGTCGTGATTCTGATGGGTTTTCCTTTTATAGGTGATCTGTTTCTTTTCTCTGACAGCTTTTAATATTCTGTTCTTTTGTTCAATTTCTGGAGTCTTGATTATTTTATATCTGGGTGTAGATCTAATTTAGTTATAGCTGGCTGGAGTTCTGTATGCCTCACTTATCTGAATATCATTTCTTTTTCCTGTGCTTGGGAAGTTTTCTTTAATTATTTCTGTAAATAGCCTTTGTATTTCATTTGTATTTACCCCTGTTTCTTCACTCACATTTTTTATTCTTAAGTTATCCTTCTTTTTGTCATCTTGTAGCCTTTGTTTTGTTACTTCCTGGTTCCTTGTTATTTTTAATAGATCTTTCCTTTCATGATCACAAGCTGCAAACCTGTCTTCAAGATTTGACAGTCTATCTTTAGTTTCTTTCAAGCAGTTTTTCCAGCTTTCAATGGAGTTTCTAATTTCCTGGTAATTGCTTTGAATCTGTTTCATGTATTCTAAATCTTTTTTACATTCTTCATTGAAGATTTCCCTCATTTTTCTATGCTCCTCTATTGTTCGATCTGTGTCTTCTTTAGAGGTGCTTAGCAATTCTTTTATTATGTTTCTCATTTCTTCTTTTCCAGAGATAGTATTTCTGTTCTAAGTCCTTTTATAACCTCTTGAAGTTACTTATTTATTTCAGTTGCTGTTGCTTCAGAAACGGCACGTGTGTGACTCCTAATCTCTTTTGTGTTTATATCTCCTGGACCAGTACTACTTGGGTTGAAGGCCTGAGACTGCCTTTTGCTTCTTCCTTTTGTCATATTCCTGGTTTCTTCCAGACAAGTGTGTAGTGAGGTCCCCGGCACTTCCTGTGTTGGCTACAATTTCTCTGATGTGAGACTGTTTGCTTTTTCTAGTCCATGCTGCTTAGGGATATCTTATGGTGACCATTAGGTGCACTGGTGTAGGGCTATTGGTGGCTGGTAGAGTGCAAGCAGGGGTGGGGCAGGCTGTCACCTCCCTCCCAAGCTGGTTAACCACAGGGAACCCTCACTGGGGATAGTACATACAGCAGGTGGAGCTGGTTGTGGATAACTTTAGGGAAGCCTCGGTAATAGCTGTTAGATTGCACACAGGGGCAGGACTCAGTCCAAGCAATTTCTACCAGTCTGCTTTGAGCTAGGAGTGGCTGAATGAAGCTGGCTGCAGTTCTGGTTCTGGGCTTATCCTGCCCAACTCCAGAAGTGCCCCAGCCCACTGCCCACTCCTGTGAGAGAACTGAGTCCCCCACACTAACCACCATTTCTCTGCTTTGCTGCTCCCATCTGCCACCACATCTCCCTAGAGAGGCCTTTGGGCTTGCCAGCCACCAGTTTCATTGTGACCTTGCATCCCTAGGTTTCAACAGTGCTTCTCACACAGTGGTTCTGGCTCTGGGTGAAAGCACCACCAGCTGCTGCCTTTTTCTGTTTAAGTTTTTCTTTCTTTTTTTTTTTTTAATTCTATCTGTGGGCTTCAATTTTCACTTTAGGTTCTTCCCAGATTGAGGAGACCCATTTCCTTCCTTCATGTCTTCTCCAGTGTGCTATATTCTAGCATCTGGACTGTTTCTCTGAGAGGTTGTTTATTCTGCTGCTTACTGTTCCATCATCTTCCAAGGATCTGGGGCTTTATATTCAAAATAGGTATGGATCACCTTGAGGAAGCTGGAAACCAGGATTCACGATCACCTACAGAAAGTCACTGCTCTGTAAGAATGCTCACTTGCTACATGCCTCACTTCCCCCTTTGTCCCTGATTTGGTCAATTTTGCCTGAACAATTAATTTTATTGATTGATCATGGTTCCTTCCCATCCTATGACCATCTTCTTTTTGAGTTCCCAGTTTTCCCCATCTTTGACCTATTTCATTTCATGGTTTTACTCTATAAAAGTCCCTAGAAAAGACAGTCTTTGGTAACCTACTCGAGACCCCTTCTGTGTCTCAGACAGAAGCTTTCTTTCCCTCAATAAATATATTCTGCTCTTAAAAAAATAATCAAGGAGTGCTACTGTGGTAGTGGTTGCCTAGAGTGTTCAAAAGAATGTGAACAATGAACCCTAAATGATTTGGGATGAAAGTTAACCTTAGCTAATTATTAGCAGGTAACCTTGGACTAGTCATTTAAATTCATATTTGAAATGAATGTAAGAATTAGAGGTGCCTGTACATATAAAAAACCAACATGGTACTCACTTACAGTATATACTTAGTAAAAGTTACTTATTTGTATTACACCTACTATTTTTAGATACCACTCATACCATATCTGAATGGAAATTGAGACAACCTGATCATGTTGAAGATTCCAAAACATAGTACACAGGAGAAAGTAATAGACATAACAGAGGGATTATTATCCAAAATGTGAAAGATCTTAAAGAATGGATGTAAATTTTTCATCAGTGATATAATGCTTCTTACAATGATTTATTTAGTTGATTAAATCTTGGCTCCAACAAGCCTCTGCTTTGTGGTATTTTCCAGACTCTTGGGTGTTATTGTCGTATTAGTCGTATTGATAATGTCTTCTGTGTGTTGTAGTCTCTTAAGAATGCTAAATGCTTTACAGTAGTTACTAACTTATCAGATAGTCTCCATGCAGAACAGACTACAGAAAACTACATACACTCAAATTGTTCTTTTAAAAACTACTGAAATCTGGCTGTGCCACTTTCTGATGACCACAAAAACAAAACTCAACATTGGGTGGCTGAAAGGAACATAAAATAGTTGACCACCACCACAGTTCAGTCAATAAAGAGAGTCAAAAAAGGGTAATTATTTAGCTAAATTAAAATAAATACTATAGTTGAGAATTCTTTGAGCTGGCAAAGCTAATTAAGCCATGGAAGCAACTTTGTGCTTCTTTTGAAAACATAGGTAAACTTAATTTGATTTATTTCTTGTAAATACTTATATTTTAAAAATATGAGAATCAAATGTAACAAACTATATACCTGGGAATGTTCTTGCAAGATAGACCAAATAAGGCAACAAGTAATAAAGCAAATCAAATGTTCCTTTCTTTCCTTCTCTTTCCTTCCCTTCCCTTCCCTTCTCCTCCCCTCCCTTCCCCTCCTTTCCTTTCCTTTCTTTTCCTTTCCTTCCTTTCTCTTCCCTTTCTTTCCTTCCCATTTTACAAAAGCCCTTTCCTTATGTTTCCTCAAGAAATTTCTAAAAGAAATTTGAATTGAGGCTGCCTGATTCATGAATGGCTGTTTATGCAAATAAACTCCTTAAAACTTTATTATGCCTGGGTTTACTTTTAACATGAGAAAGAGAGATGAAATGTTTTGACTTCAGAGAACACACTAATGGCCCACTTTCTTTGGGGATATGTGTTTCGTGATTTTAGGGTTGTTCTCTAATGGTGATGAATATCTGGATCCCTGGGGTATCCAGCAATGATGGATGATTCAGTAATAAGCTAGGGATGTGTTCCACTGCCCTATTGGACTCTTGCCTTCATTACAGTCTAGCCCTTCATCAGAAATGGTCTCCCCCAATTTCTCTGGCCAAGATGCAAGCCATTTACACTAACTGGAAGTCAGGATTGCTCGAAACTCAGCCCACCTCCTGGTATAGAAAGAAGCCCTGCTGCTCAGAGAAGCACAGCCCTTGTAGGCTGCTGCTCTTCCAGGAGTGAATGAAAGCAGCCAGATTCCTGACTTGTTGCTGTGCAGGGAACTGAAGAGAAGAAAAGGAAGTAAAGAAAACAAACAAGAAAAACACTGCAAGGCTTCTTATCTGAGCAACTTCCAACCGCCTGTCACAGATGAGGAACTGTGAGGCAGTTCCCATGCAGCAGTCAGAAGGTTATTGGTCTTTAAAACACAACACCTGGGCAGTGGCCAAGCCCAGGAGATTCAGGAAATCAAAGAACTGTTGTTACTGTGATGAATGTTGTGTATTTATTCCCTTACTTGCTTCATTATTTGAGGAGCTACCATGATCAGAAATGGCACCATGAATCAGTGAAGGAAGGAGTGCTGGAAACTGAATAGCATAAGTTTAGTCATGTGTGAGGTCTCACCTAATAAGAAATGAAAATAATGTTATTCGTTGAAAAAGTATCTTATCAAAATGACATCACTTTATATCTATGATTATCGTGTTCAATAATTTTGTGGGGGAGACAAAGGTTTCCAACAAGGTTGTAACTAACTTTCAGAAAATATATTTACATTTTGCTAAAAAGGTTAACAGGATTCTGGTTCAAAACTTAAACAGTAACATATTCAAAGAACAGAGAAGGATATCAAAATTGTAGTCTCCATGTAGCTTTAAATTTTTTATCTGGATATATTTAAACACTAGTCTTGAGGTTTGTACTGCATGTGAAATTTCTTCAGTCATCTTGAGGGGTTGTTACATACCTTCCAATCTTCACGTAATTAAGGCAGTAGTTTTGTTGTCATCTTGTCACAACTCAAAAGAAAAACTGTGAAAACTCAAGACCATTTGCGGTAGTAAGTAAGCCTCAGACAGCTATATGTAATTTGGCTTTGCATTTTGTTGCACCTGTGAATAGTCAGCTATTCCTTTCCCTTTAATGACTTTCCACTCCCACCTCCAAAAGAACTTTAGGTTTGCTTGCTTTCTTCTTCTTCTTCTTCTTCTTCTTCTTCTTCTTCTTCTTCTTCTTCTTCTTCTTCTTCTTCCTCCTCCTCCTCCTCCTCCTCCTCCTCCTCCTCCTCCTCCTCCTTCTTCTTCTTCTTCTTCTTCTTCTTCTTCTTCTTCTTCTTCTTTTTCCTTCTTCTTTCCTTCTTCTTTCTTCTTTCTTCTTTCTTCTTTTTCTTTCTTCTTTCTTCTTCTCCTTTTCCTTCTCCTTTTTTTGTTTCTAAAACAAGCTCTACTTGCTTTTAGGATATTTGGAGAGCTGGGTGTTTATAAATCTAGCAACAAATAAAAATTTTTTTAGAATTCATGAAAATTAAGACTTAATCCTTTACAAGTATTTGTAGAATTATAAATAATACATTATTATAAAATTAAGTTAGAGCTCATTCAAGTGAGTTTGTAAATATTTTATACTATGGCAATTATGTGCTGAGAAATTATTTTGTATTATTTCATAGTGTTTTTGGTAAGAGATTCCTGTTAACAGAATTATTAGGTTAATGCTAAACAATATTACTTTATAATATTATAATAATTACAATAATATTAAACAATAATACTTTTGATGAAATGAGATGAAACTACATATTACTGAATCTTTGGCTATATTACTTCTAAATATAGAAAACAATTATAAATCTCTAGATATTCATTAATAAATCAGAAGGTCCTCAGAATCCTAAAGACTTGAATTTGTTTGGTATTATAACTTCAATCATAAAAATTTCATCTACATTGCAGTGGACTTAGATGGAGAACAGTTATAATTGAAAATGTTGGCAGGTAGAGAGTGACATAAAATTCTCAAATATAAGAAATCACAGAGTGACTTCACAAGTATAAAATTATATATGAATGACAGAAGGACTGTGGCTTAAAATGTCCTGAGAATTAAACAGCAGTCAGCGATATTTGCAGGTAATTCATTATTAGTCTTGAAGGTATATTCAACATTATTGACTAAGCATTCAAAAATCTATCATTTTGCATACTTTTGAACTCTATTTTAATCAACTGACAAGGATGTGTAAGAGAAAAATGGAAATAATGCAGGTAATAAGCAAGGGATAGTTAAAAAAGACAATATAAAATGATTAGTTATTTAATCTGTATACCAGAGGAGTATTTTAATCTCTTCTTTGATACTGAGACACAATTCCCAATACTCACAAATTTTAGTTCAAAGTTGTCCGTAGTTTGCTGCTCCAAGGCAGGGCAGCATGGCAGAAGAGAAACAGTTCAGGGAATGGCAGCCAGGAAGCAGAGGGAATGATTAAGAGAGGTGAGGGGGATAGACCCTTCAGTCCACGCCTCCACGGGCCCACTTGCTCCAACCAGGTTTTGCTGCTCAACATCCTGTTTATCTATGAACTCGTCGGTGTATGAATCCATGATTTAATCACCTCTTCAAAGCTTCACCTGTGAGCACAGGAGGCTTTGGAGGGGAGGGTCACCTAGATAGATATAAACCATAGGATGATGATAATTTTGAGTGCAGGTAGTAGTATTACAATTCCCAGAGAGTAGAAATTAAGTCAGTGTCATCAGTACTAAATCTAGAATACAATATAAATGTTTTGAAATAATTAGTAATATTTTTTTTCTTATTATTAGGAAAAAAATATCCTGGGACTTTTGAGTAAGTGAAAGTGAACATGAAGACCATGTAATTTACCTTCAGACAGTACATGCAAAGTTCTCTAAGTGGGTAGGTGATGGTGAGTGTAACTCAAGTCTGGACTTCGCAGTTTAGCAACTTACTTAACTCCTGTCTCAAAATTAAGAAAGGACTAGGGATGTAGCTCAATGTGATAAGATTCTGGATTTAATTCCAATTTCTGTAGTTCAGCAGCAAATAAAAAAGATAGGTGAGGTTCTTGGAATAAATGTTACACTTGAGCTTTATCATGACTACTGTAGTCAAAGTCTAAATTTCATTCATTCCAATCCAGCTTTCTGAGATCTATAGGCCCGAATGTCTTTAACAAGTGCTCTTAGAATTAGATGTGGGAGGTACCTCATTAAGTTTCAGTGTAATTGCCTTTCTTCTTCACCTCCTTTTGCCATTTGCTACTCTTGATTCCCATTTACTGTACATTTTACTTTCTGTACTTTCTCTCCTCTGTGAGAGTCATTAACAACTCGATAGTAACAACATACACTATACTGTGAAGAATAACATTTTATTCCTTTTTGCCCACTTTTGAAAAACAATTTATGGTTGATAAAACAAATTTTTCCTAATGTTTGGCACTTGCTCATTTCTTACTATGATCTATATGTTCCTCTACAAGGATCTATATGTTCCTCTATGTCTATATGTTCCTCTACAAAGTATTGGTAATATAGAATCTGTAAAAATCAAGTTCTTTCTGTAAGAACATTCTTTCCACAATATTCACACTTGCCTAGAGTTGTGGTGTGGTCATTCTGACCTTTGGTAATCATCAGTGTGGCTAACACAAGCATTCATGTGGCCAAAATTCCTTATAATGTTGAGATTTGGTGTTCAAAAGAATCTTAATCTCATGATACATTTTACATTTGATATTTTTGTTAATGAAAAGGCATATTGACAGTTACCATAATATGAACTATTACTAATTTCATTAGTACAACTGTTACTGATATGAAATATGAGTGACTCCAATGAAAAAATTTAAACTTTTCATTTAAGCGTTATTTTTCCTCTCCTGGTGAAGACTTTTTCTTTTTTCAGAAATCATGCTTTCTATGTAATATCATTTATTTTTCTGGATGTGAACTCATTATAGTTTTTACAGTGACCTAAAGATTTGGGAATGTACTCATTTGAGTTTATGAAAAAAATTAAATATCCCCTTCAATGTATTTTCCTTTCTTTTAATCAATAAATCTCAATAGGGGAATCAAGTAATGGTTTAAGGTAGATTTTCTTTACTTTTAAAGACCATGCATGTTTTGAGACTACTTCTATTCCTTTAAATTCAGTTTTCCTTTGGCTTTCCTTATGCCTATGCCTGTAGCTATCACACGTTTTCATCACTGTCTCCCTCAGGCACAAGATAATTCCTATTTGTATTCCACACACAGTCTGTACTCACTTTGCTTAAAGCCAAATGATCAATTTCATGTCTGCAAATCTTGTTCTTATTAAAAATGTTAGTGAAATATTTGTTAATGTTAAAAATCCTGTAAAGGTCAAAATACTGTATCATTTTACTGTCTTCCTGTACTATTTATGTTTGAAGTTTTTCTATTCCATGCTAAGGTATACTTTCATTTCAGTCTTTCCCCCAATGAGTTTCTGTAGTCTACATAGAAATTGAAGTTTAAATTTTACTTCATATAATGCTGCAGATAAGTTTTTCATAAAATTCACTTATTAGTTTGTTTTTACTTAAATGTAAGAAATCCTTTGTGTTAGTCGTACATTAATATTTGTGAATTGGCTGCCTCTAAAGGGAAAGATATGTTATAATGTACCATATTCATACCTTTGAGGTTTCTGTCATTAAAAGAGTCATTTTAACTTTTGTAAGGTGCTTTAAATTTTGGTGCTTATTTCATATTTTTATTAATTTCAGTTTCTAATTTCTACTACCTGTCATGCCTTGTTTTGTCATGATCTTTCAGTTGGGTGCCATTTTAATTATTATTACAGAGACTCATTTTCTCATTTATTATTACCTTGCTTTTTAGAGGCCTATTATGACCTTTCAAGGGCAAAGTGTGAAGAATAGACTGTTTTCACACATTGATAATTTTGAAGATTTACAAACAAATTTAAAAATCTGATTCTCATTAATGTGTTTAGTAAAATAATTGCTAAGTTTTAAGCAGCATAAATTTTGAAGTTTGCGTTAATGAAGTAGTAAGAAAACATATGGTATTAACCAGAAGTAACCAATGATATCCATGAGCTAACTTCATTTTACACAAACCAGTCTGAGAGTATTGTTTTAAAATCAGCTAAATTCTTTTATATTGTAGTATCATTTGTTCATGGAATGATTTTGACCTTTTATTTGAGGTAGAAAAATCTTTTTTGAGTCTTCATGAGTAATTATAAATTTTATTACTCTGCCATAGTAAACACAATCAGGACTTTAGAGTTAAAATAAGTGGTTTTGAATTTCTCACCATCATCTGGGGCTAGGATGTGCTTCCGTTTCTGTTTCTACAAATGGAGAAAAGTTAGCTGTAGCAAGGTCATTCTCTTTTGGGAAAGGAAAACCAAGTCAAAATATAGACAGAAACAGCTCAAATGCTGTAAGTAATTTAGATGCATAGTCAAACCACTTTCACATCACATGCACTGACCTTGGTTAATGCATGCAAAAGTTTCATCAAACACTTATTTCTTTATGCCATTCCTTTATTGGTCAAAATCTTGCATGCTGTTTCCCCTGGAAAAGACAGTATGAGTCAGAGACAGTACGATGTGTGATCCAGTATTCTGGGATGTCAAAAACATGAAGTTCTACACATAGCTCTATCACAGGATTTTCTCCTAAAATATAAATATTTGAAAATTCTATTTCATATCATTCCTCTCAAAAAAAAAAAGAATGGGAGAAAACCATGGTAAATTTATAAGAATTTATGATTACATTTGCTATATGGTCTAGCACATTCCTGATAGGAAAGAAATTCCATTTTGACTCTAGAACAGTGAGAGACGAGCCTTCCATTTACACTTGAACATGTTTGATGACTGGAAGATCTCTTGTACAGGCTGGCTTCAGTCCCCGTAAGTTTCCAGTCCAGTTTGTCCTCTATTATTTATATACATCTGCTTTGGAAGCCACAGGACAAGGTTATTTCTTGTCTTGAGCTCTGCATCAGCTACTTTTACTAGGCTGAGTGAGTTGGCAGAGTGGGACTGAATATTCTTGGAAGTCACTCTTGCTTGAGTGGATGGCTAGTATTAATTTAGCTCCTCACATGAGTGATTTGCTAACCACATGAATGTATCCTATGAAGAAAAAAAAAAATGTATTCTCAACCCACCCTCCTCCTCCCAAGAGCTTCAAAACACTAGCCAGGCATGGTGGTGCCAGTCTATAATCCCAGCACTCAGAAGGCTAAAGGAGGAAGATCACTGTGAGTTGGAGTTGCTTATTGTCTAACAAGTACCATTCACTCTAAAGAACAGTAGTAGGTATAGGAAAGAGACAGCAAGTTATTGTTTGAAATTAATATATTTAATTTAGAAAATTTGCAAATGTATATGATTATTTAAGTGCAATATCAAATCCTTTACAAAACCTTAGGAGAAGAAGAGACAAGCAAAAGAGGGGCACAGTCTTAACCTTAGCCAAGTGTGGTGTTATGCATAGTTCTGGGAAGCTTAGGCAGGAGGGCAGCAAGTTTGATCCCAGCCTGGGCAAATTAGGAACTCAGAGAGACCTTGTCTCAAACATACCTACTTGGGGAGGTAGCCAAGTGCTAAGGCATTGGGTTCCAAGTCCTAATATTGAAGAAAAGGAGAAAAAAAAACCTAAGAAGAAAGCTTGATCTTGTTTAGGTTTATATTAAATTTGGCTTCCAACTTAACTGTTATTACATAGGATAAATTTTGTTTGGTCTATAAATTAGTTGGGCCAAAGTGAAATAGAGAGTTGATAAATGACAAGGAGGTAAACTTAGAAGAATTTTCTGAGATCCACAAGGGGAGAGAGAGAGAGAGAGAGAGAGAGAGAGAGAGGGAAGTGGGGAGAGAAGGAAGAGGAAGAATGAAAAAGGAGGAAAAACAGGAAGAAAAGAAGAAAGGAGAGGAAGGGAAGGGATGGGAAAGGAAGGGAAGGGAAGAAGGGAATAAAGAAGGGAGAGAAGGAATTTCAAAGCGCCTCCTACGTTCTGAGTCAGATGCACTAGGGAGGGCCATAGGTTACCACATGGATAGGTCAGGCTGAGGACAGAGTATGAGAAGAGAGGTTTTGGGTCATACCAGAAATGTAAAAGTGACTCTGGCACAACCAAGTAGAGATTTTGCATAATACTTATGTATTTAATAGTAAAACTCAGAAGAGAGCAAAGAAGATAGAGATTTGTACTAGGAAGGTATAAGTGTAACGGTGGTAGTTAAACCCAAGAAAATGAACAAGACACCTTCCATTCCCCTCATTCCATTGTGGATGATATAGACAGCAGAAAGATCAAGCAGGGAGGGCAAAAACATCAGGGTTTTTTTTTTTTAAATTTTAATATGAGCAGAAGAAAGGATTTGGAATTATAACAAAGACAACAAACTGCAGTGTGATATGCAAAAGAATTCTTGGTAATAGAGCACTTCAGAAAAAAAAAAAGTGCTGAAAGTTCAACAGTGAAGACAAAGCCAGTGTAGTGAGAGGGAGAAGCTGAGGCAGAAGGCGGAGCTGTGTAGACCTGCCAAGCAGGAAGCAGGCTGCGGATGCGGGAGGGAGCAGAAGGACCTGGGCTGTTTGTTAGACAGAAACACTGACTTGATGAAATTTTTCTTTCTTGCGATGTGTGGGCAAAATGGGCATGTTCACAGAGAACAGAGAGAGAGGGGAGCTGTGAAATTCAGGGGTAAACAGAAGCTTCTCCTCATGCCCAACTACTTCCCTCCCTCCTGCCTTGCCCTGAAGCACACACCGAATGTCCTTTCTATGTGTGCTTTTAGCTCTTTTCATAAAAAATATGGGTGATATCATAGGAAGTTTCTATTTATCTGTCTTATTTCCCACCTAGCGAGCCTCATTTAATTTCCCTTTAAATTCCTTTTGCAGAAAACAGTGATGAAAGAATGTCTGTGAGAAGGAAGAGGTGGAAAGACAGGATGCACAGTGGAGGAGGAGGAGCTGCTGACCTGGAAGGAGTGGTTCTTCCTGAAACGATGGGCTCACATATCCAACTGAGTTAACAGAGCTCAGACTCTTATTTTTACTGATCATGCTTGCAAGCCTGAATCAATTCCACTCATGAAATGTTTGATTTTAATATCTTCTAGATTCTTTCCCAACAGTCTCTCTGTCTCTGTCTTTGTCCCCTTTTCTCTTTCTCTCACTCTTTCCCCAAATCCATCTCCTCCCTCTTCTTTTCATTCCAAAAGTAGTACCTCTCTAGCTGTACTGCAACAAAGTGTAGTGGTAGTGGTGAGTGGGGTCATCAACTTAAAATGTTTTGAAACTGGACAGTATTCAAACTATTTTAAAGCTCTCCAGGGCACTTTGTAAAGAAAACAACTTTTTAAAAACTATATTTACTCTGCTTCACAATCAAGGGCTACTTATTTAGTTATAGCCAAATACTTATTAAATGGAAGTTATTTCTCAGGCACAAATTAGATGTGTTAAGAAACTGAGGATGATCGTCTATTTGTCATCAATACTTTAACCCCTCAAAAGAAAGAAGAAATAAATGCTTGGTCTCTGATCATGAATCAATAGTATTATCTTCATATGCAAAGGACAGCACATTAGAACGTGCTGATTTAGAAGTCATTACTCTTGGTGAATAAACACAACAGTGGCTAATCATCTGCTACTAAATATATTTTTTCAAATGTGAACAAAGGAAGTGGATAATTTGATGTTCCTTAAAAAAGCTCACGGTACAATATTTTTAATACTTTCACAACCATTTGTTTACAAAAGCTAAATGAGTATGGATTTCTGATGGAAAGATTTCTACCCTCTCCCGATCATCTGTAAATGGCTCCAGCTAGTAAATTATATGCTGTCCTCTGCATTGCCTTGCAAATGACCTTAACCCTGACCTCGACACAGCAGTGTTTCTAAGACATAATAATAATTTATGCTCCATGTTAGATGAACTAAGCTCCCAGTGGTTCACAGCTATAATTCTCTATTCTTTGCCAAGAAAACTAGTTCTATATATTCAAGAACACTGTTGGAGGAGAGGAGTGGAGAGGAGAGGAGAGGAGAGGAGAGGGGAAGAGAGGAGAGGAGAGGAGAGGAGAGGACTGACACATAGCCAGATTTAGAGTAGAAGGATGGCCACATGGAGTGGGGGCCAAAAGTAGCGATGGATAATACGACTTGAATGGAAGCTAGAAAAAATTTTTTTCTAATTTCACATATATTAGTTTAGTGCTATTACACTCATATTTCAAAATTTATTTTGCTTATACAGGGATATAAAAAGCACATACACATCCTCAAGAGACTGTGATGATGATTTACAATCATAGAATTACTATGCCTAAGGCTAACACACCCAAAATGAGCATTCCATATTTGTATATTGTCCCTTAAATATTTCCATACAATGTATGGAAATATTTCCATATATTTCCATTTTAAAGCTTTGTTATGTGTATTAAACCCCTACATTAATGTTTTGCATTCTGAAAAATTTCACCCGCACAGCAGCAGTCACTTAATTGCACTAATTATTATTCACACATTAGCGCCTATTAGTCAGCATGGGCTTCCTTCTATTTTTTTCCCCAAATGTTGTAGCCAGCATTCAGATTTCACTTACTGGGCAGAAACAACTTATTATAGTGATTTTCAAAATCTGGCAGGCAGCCTAAGAAAGGATCTCTTGTCCGAATTTCCTATTCCCATCATTACTGATCTAGACAGACAATCTGTTAAATTCATCAAAACTTTAGGAGGAAAAGTGGTGAATTGGTTACCAGTTTCTATTGTCAAAGCAATAAAGAACAATATTTGAGAAAACTGGGGTTCAATTATATATATTTTTTAATTTTTATTGGTGCATTTGAGATACACATAATGATAACATTCATCAAAGGACATTTGAACCTGCACATAATATATTTTGCTTCTTCTTTTTATTTGATATGAAATTTTTGGTAGAAATTTCATTCTTTTTAAACCACCATAGATTACTTTAGTCAGAATTATTTCATAGCTTTCTTACAAAGAAGCATTTAAGTATATACAAGGGCATTATCTGTCTAAATTTAATTCTAAAAATAACAAATATTAAGGCAGAATATTGAAAGTGGCTTGGAATTGAGATGAAGATTACTTTGAATTTGGACATATATGGTAATAAGAAAATTGAAGTTAATTTCAAATATTACTTGTGGCTTGCTAGGGGTATTAATTTCTATTTATCAAGGAATATTGGAGGACAACCTTTTATTCTAAATCCCAACACACATAAAAATAACTCCTTTTGTGGAGTGAATTTCTAAAAAGAAACAATTGGAGTTATGAATGACAAAAGCAGTAACACAAACTACCACACTCCTCTCTAGATTCGGGGTGGCTGACACTGGATCTCACAAAACTTCAGCAGTGAAGAAAACTTTAAGGAAATCAGCCTGTAGAGAAAGAGAAATTCAGATTCATAAGGAGGGAGAAATCATTTCTTTTTTCCTTCAATTAGTCCCTTGTCCTTTAGTGAAGCTCAAAAGTTCAACCCTAGGTCTTCACTGATTGATTAAACTGGCTTTGGGTTGAATTCTTAGTTTGGTTTATACATGTAAAATGAAACACTGTTGTGTCTTCAAAGTGATCTGATTTCTGGAACCCCTGTAATTTCTAAACAGTAATTTCTGGAAAATCTTAAAGGTGAACTCTCTGAGCTCTTCTGGAGGGAGGCCAAGGAGAACAGTGAGGGCTTCAGAGATTTCAGGGAGTACCTGCTGCTGGGTCATCACCACAATGCTAAGGAAGTGAAACTAAGAGCTAGGCATAGGGAAGGCAGACCTGTTAGAGCTTTCAATGGTAACAAACAGTAGCTGGGCATGCATGCCATAGGTTTGTCACCACTGAACCAGGAGCTAAATGCAGAATCAAAAAGACAAGGCCCTGGAAACACTTAGAAGATTAAGGAGCCAGTATATGGGTCTTTGAGATAAACAATCAGCTGTACACATTTGTCTGGATTCTTCAGAGAAACAGGAAATAGATAATATGAATAGATAAAATAAATAGATAGGTGGATTAATAGATACATAATAGAGAAAAGACATAGATAGATAGATACTGGAATTGCCTCATTCAACTCTGGAAATCTAGATGTCATATGAGCAACTGTCTACAAGTTGGAAAGCAGAAAAGTTATTGAAGTAATTCATTATGAACTTAGAACTAGGGGGCTAACAGTATAAATATTGGTCTGAGTCTTAAGAATCTACAAGATCAATGCTCCAGTATAGGAGAAGGTAGATATATCAGCTCAAATAGAGCAAGTGCAGTCACTTTTTTTTCTTCTTTTTGTTCCCTTAACTGATTGGATAATGTTTACCTATCTTTGTGGCAGTGATCCTCTTTACTCTACATCTATTCAAATGCTAATCTCTGCCAGAAACACCCTCATATACACACCCAGCAATGTTTTATCATCTAGCTGGGCATCCCTTAGCCCAATCAAGTTGACACATAAAATTAACCATCACACTGAGAATCACCTGTTACTGGTTGGTGTAGCATGAAAATAGGATAATAATACAGAAAAGAGTAAGGTCAAACCAGAACCATTGCAAGTACTGGAGATCTAAGTAGCTATGAGAACCAGTGGTCTGCTAATAGATACGTTTGAACTGGTAACTTACAGCCATCTATGATCTACAGCCATCTATGATTCTACATCTACAGAGAACACTCTGTAGATGTAGAAAGACATTAGGGAGGTATGAGAGGTGATCAAAGTCACGTAATAAAGCTCTTGCTGATAGTTCACGTCTGCACAGGCATTTGTCAGGCATTGCAGATCATGGACCTTCGCTTGGTCTCTCTTAAAATCTCTGGTGATCTGTTTGCTTTCCCTTTCCTCTTACACTTGCAGTTTTGGCAGTCCAGAAAATGCATTTATTCTATGCTTCCTAGTGAACTGTTTTACAAAGAACAAGTGCAAAATAAATAACTGAAATTAACTGAAATATAAATGAACTGAATGATAAATATTTACACATATCCAGGGTTGTGTTTCATTTCACGTGATGCTTGTCACACATGTCTGTGGCTATTTAATTCAATTACTTGGGGTGTGATGAAAAAGGCAGAAGGTCACAAGTTCAGTCCTTGTGAGAACAGCTTGCTGATCTCTATTTTATGGCCACAGAGTCCATTGGCCAGCTGTCTCAAAAATGCATGACTAGTCACCAGAGGATGAGAAAAGACACAGGGAATCAGAGGAAACTTATCACCTCTTCTAACAAAACCACTTGGAGTGCTTATCAATTGTTTTCTGTTCTCAGAGGGTCCCATTATTTCTCTCAGGAATTCTATTTCTCATATTACAATGTGATCCTGGTAGAAGTCCAGAAAGGACTGAGTCACAGATAGAACCAGGAAGCACAATGGAAAGAGCAGGGAGGTGAGCATTGTGAGCCCAGGATTTTAACCTTCGCTCTGCACTTTGTGGCATATGTGTTTCCTTGGAAGAGTACTTAATCTCTCCAAGACACAATTTCACTATTTCTAAAAACTTAATTGATAGCATTGTTGTGAGAATTAGAGGAGAAAATATTAATGTCTGGAGAAAACATAATAAATGTTAGCTATCAGTAGTAGCAAATAAACTTACAGTAGCAAATTAAACTTAGTTGACCAAAAATGTGAATAGCAGAGCTCCTATTATCAGGCATCATGGCTGTCAAGGGTCTCAGGATTTATGCAATCCTGAATTTTACTGATAAGAAATGGGTAACTCTCAAGTTTAAGTGCATTCTTTGGCAGTCACAGAGCAACAGAACTGAGACTAGTCTCTATCTCTGTGTCCAATCTCAGTGCTCCTTCAAGCTTAGCAGTAGGAGGCAGTCTGAATTTTAAGGAGGAACATAATATTTAGAGCACTTTACTGAGCCTTTACCAAATATGAAAAAAAAAAACCCAACATTTTGGTTATGCAATTCAAACAATATTTATTGAGTGCTTATTTTATGCCCAATACTATTTGATACATTGGAACATTTGGGAAATATCAAAATACATATAAAGCATTCCATGTCAATGTGAGGAAAAATCACCAGGGAACTATCACCATTGCAAATGAATACAATGAATGTAATAAAACCCAAGGAAGGGAATATCCAGTGCAAAAACAAATCAAAACAAAATAAAAACCCCTACAGTTTCTTAGGAGCTGAGGTTTGAGACATACCTTTAAAGAGATTTTATTATACAATACCAGTGCTATCCCAGGTTGCCTATTCCTCTTCCTCTATTTTCCCTAAGAAATACTTTCCAAACAATGCTCTGAAAATTTTACCAGAATTTTACCCACTGTTTTATTTATATGGATGGTTGCTCTGTGGCCATTTGTTACTAGAATATGGACTTGAGATTCCAACAAGAAGCAAATGGAATTAAGTTTACTTAAATGGTTTTTTGATACTTTGGATTACTTGGTAATAGTAGAATTGTCTACTCTGGGGATTTTTCAAAGTTAATGTCCAGATGCTTCTGCTCTGCATATCTGAATAGATTGTCCAGTGAAAAGCTGTGGATTCTATTTTTCTTCAGTGTTTATTTTATTCTCACTCTTGAAAAGGCAAGGGAATTTGTAACCATCTTTACTCCAATGTATGCCCCATCTCATCCCAGATCTTATTGTGTTATAGTTATCTGTGGTAATAAACTCATATTCAGGAAAAGTAGTACCAGAATTATTGTTCCTTTCCATACTGTTTAGAGAAAGCCATGGTAGGGTACCATTTTGGTTGATGGAAGAATAACTCCACTTTGTTGTTCTAACTTTTAATAGGATAGTTGTGAATTTGTTAAATATTTGTTCAGTGTCATCTTCTGTGTGCTGCTTTCTTGTGATCTTAGATAATTCTCTTTGTTGATGAGCTTTGATTGATTGATCGATATGTTTATTGATTAAAAGAATTACCTTTTATTCCTTAAAGAGTACAAATATTAAATCCACCAAAAATAATTTCATGAATATCATAAGAACTCACATTAAAATTCAGGAAGTATAACATTTTATTATATACTAGTATTATAGTGAACTAATGTAATTTTTAAAAAGAATGAATTCAAAAAATGTTTCAAATTAAGTATCCTTGAATAATGAAATTTCCTAAGTAAGATAAGACAACAATGCTAAAAAGATTCCTGCTTGGTTGGTTAAAAATGGGAGGTCCAGGGAGAAACAGAAATGATTTCTTTATATAACCAATAACTGCATTAGTTTAGTTTTACACATGGAAGTAAATATGCCCTTCCTAAGGAAAAGGCTACCATTTTTTCTTTTCTTTTCTTTTTTTTTTACTAAATTAAGCAGTTGACATAGTTCAAAGTTCTATATTTGATTAACGTAAAGACTGAGTTTATTTCCCTTACTGTATGATTAGAATTTGAGCCCAAATCCCAGGGTGCATATGAGAAGGATTTTGCAAGGCCACCCTTTGCTCTTCTGAATAGGACTTCTTATTTCTCATGTTTCTAAAAACCAGCAAAGTGAGCATAAACAAACACTAGATGACCTTTATGAGTAAAACATCTGAGCATAGAGAGATTAATCGACATCTCTCAGCCAGTCATTAAATCAAAAGGAGCTTTCCTTGTACTTTTAAATCTCTGATTTACAGTCAGGCAAATTGTGTAGAAAGACTGGAAATACAGTGATGCCCAAGCCACTGGTCTTTAGAAAGCTGACAGTTCCTGTAAAATGGTCATTAAATAACCTCTAGAAGAGACTGATCAGCAGATGCCCCCAGGTGCAGGAGAGTGAAAGCTGAGAGAATGAAGGAGAATCTAACATCTTAGCATGACTGAATTAAACAGCACGTATTATGCTGATTTTCAGAGTCAGCCCAGTAATTTAATTTTCAGAGCAGTTCCTTTGATTGTAGAAACCATTTTATGAAACATTAATAAAATTTTGTATGTGTAACACATATTTCTTTTCCATTTCATTAAGAAAAATAAGCCAACATATTCAAATTTGCTATTACTTATGTAAATGCCAAAAAATTTTGTTGTTGTTGTCACTATTTTCAAAAAAGCAAAAGAACAGAATAACATAGCTCCCACTGCATTATTCCATAGTAAGCGCAAAACAGGGAAAAGAAAATAAAGTATATAAAGTTATTACATGTTAGTTCTTGGGGTTTTACATTAAGACTCTGAGCTAAATCACTACTGCTATGTACAATCCAAATGAAATTTTGTACCTTCTGTATAATAATAATGTCTACTGTGTGTTCAAATTAATTGTTGTAGAATACACATTGCTCTGTACACTGTTTATCACACTCCTATGGCAAATAGATATTTCAAGATTAAGATAAAAAGTGGAAAGTTGTTTTCAATGATTTTGTTATATATTTTGAAGAAGAAAGAGAACCTTAAAGAATATACAAAAGTACTTCATTTTATAGAAAATATATATATATGAAATGTGCATCATACAACTATTTTTGAAAGTTAGCTTATATTTTCTCATTTACTTCCATCATAAAACTAAAGACCAATTCTCACTGAAGTAATTTTTAGCCCAAAGACAATAATCACATTTAAGAATGAATCAACCCTTTTAAATCAGTGCTAAATTTTTTATTCAAATCTAGCAATTATCCTTAGCCTGAGTATTTTTTTCTTATAATTCTCTCTTCTCTTTTCATTACACAACCCTTGCTATTTCACCCAAGGCATTGTTAGATGACTTGTATTCCTCTTCCCTCTCTTTTTTAATAAGCATGTATAAATAAATATGCATATGTATATAGATGAATTTAAATGATCTTACCAAGCATGAGACAAATAAAAAAAATAAAACTTGCTAGCAAATGGTAAAAATATACCATCAAAGTCAGTCACAGCAGGATATGGAAAATGTCACTGGCCAAGGAATCTCTGGAGGACATCAGGGCCTCAGGGACCTCAGTTTACTGCAGATGCAGCAAGTGATACACTGCACACCTCACCGCATCACTTGGCCTTGTCTGAGACTCGGGTTTTTCATCCCTCAAATGAATTACAGAGCTTTCGAGGTTTCTTTCACAATAGCTCTGCAAGTCCAACAAAGATTTCTTTCTATGTAAATGCAGTTAGTACTATCTATGGTTCTTCATGAATTTATTAATAAGTATGTTTCAACTATAAGTTATAAATTTATATTATCTCCTAGAAGGCCTTAGAGCAACTGTGCCCTAATAGTCCTGGATCACTCTTTCTTTGCCTTATACCTTAGGCAATTAGTAATCATCAACTACAAAATATCCATAAATTGAGCACCACACATTCATGACAACAGGGAAATGAATCAGTTATTTAACAGTTTCATGTGCAAGATATTTCATTCAGAGGTGCTTTGCTATGTGCTAAGATATGAATGCTTGAGTATAACTCAATTTCATACAAAGAATTCCATTCAAATCTAAAGATAGAATATTTCTGTTTCAAGCTGCTTTCCACTGAATTGCTAAAAAGAATTGAATGGTAGCAATCCAAACCCTAACTGTATGAAACAAGTCTTCAAACAGTTGAAAAATAACATTCACAAATCCATGGCACTGTAGATGACACCAGAATAAGAACAACTGTTCAGCTTCACTAAGGTTAATTCCCTGGTGCACACTAGGCATACTGTTAACTTGGGCACTGAAAGAAGATCTGACTGTGTTGGGTGACCATTTCTTGTGATTATTTTGAAAAAACAAAATAGTGTGGAAGCCCAAATGCAAGCTTTAAGTTGCATGATCTGCTGGGCTGCACTTTTCCCAAAAGTTTAATCTCCATTGTTAGTCCCATGAAGAACAGACCTGCCCTCTCTATTTTCTTACAGAGCTGCTTTTGATGGAAAACTTTGTGGATGTTTGTGATATTGCTCAGAGCCCATTGGCAGATGAGCATCTCTTGCTGTGGCCTCCATCATTATTTGCCTGTCTTGTCTATTAACGAGCACTATCATCCCATCGTGGGATGACAGCTGCAACACGTACTCAGGCGCAATAAACAGCTAAATGAGGCGCACAGCAATTTCACTTGTCACCAGCGCCCTCGGCACGACTGGCTGCACAGCTTGATGCATAAATTCATGAGGCTGTTGCATATGATGGAGTATGCTTGGCTGAAAGAGGTGATGGATAGCAGGGCAGCTAAAAATGGCCATCACCTTGACTCTGTCAGGACATTTTTTAAAACTATCCCATCAGCTTTCTTGTATTCAATGCACTATCATAGCACAGAAGATTCTGAAGTACTGATCCGGTACTTTTCTTCAACAAAGACCTTTTTTTTTGGTTTTTCTCTAAAAGGAGGTTCCAAGTATTGAAGTGGGTTACATTTATTCACCATTAACTCTGATACTGCTAGATTAAACTATGTTTAAAAGTAGACCTTACAACTATATAAAAATCTCAGAAATCAATTTAAATCATAATAATGAGGGGGAAATCATATGGAGTTTAAAAACATTTCTAAATTATGCAGTAGAACAAAGAAAGGGTTAACACAAGATCAAAATGATTTAAAAATGTGGTGTAGAAATATTCAAACACAGACATTCAAGAGATAAAAAACATACAGTTCTTTAAACATCGAATAATAATATGGAACATATCATTATATTGTTGTTGGTAATATATTTCTCATCATTATATAAAACACAAACAAAAACCAACCCTTATAAAAATGCCTTCATCAAAGGAGCACTCTTTTTTGGAACTGTAAAAATAATCACTGGTTCAATGCATTCCTTTCTCAAATATTCCTTTAACTTCTTACTTACTTAGCTGCCTGAACTCAAGCCAGAATTCCAAACACAGCAGGCATGGCCCTGGGTGTACCCCTGAAATGGACTATACATCCTCCATCTATGTTAGTGGAAGTCATCTAAGGAAGACAAATACAAAAGCAACAAAATCAATGAGGCAGTTTCTTGCAAAGCTTTACGCATTAATCTCTATCACACAGAGATATACACACAAACCAGTGCAAGGGAAGGAAGTCACTTGTTCTCTAATAAAAGAGAAAACCTTTGATAATAAGCAATTAATAAAGTTGTCATGATTAATTATGCAACTATGAATCAACATGCACAGTAAAAAGGACCACTTCTATAGATATAAAATATCTATGATTCAGTCATAGTGAAAATAGCCATTAACATGAGTAACCATCTGATAGCTGCTTTCTTCCGCTTCCTTTTGCAGCGAAGTAGGAACTCCTGCACAAGTTACCGTAACAATTCAGACACTACTCTGGATAAAAGTGCAGATCCATAAATCACTTACTTATTTGGTTTTTAACTCCCCATACCCAAATTCATGTTTCTCAAAGTAACATGTCCCAAATTCTCTAAATTTAACAAAAATATTTAAAATTAGATCTGGAAAAAAGTGAAAGCTATAGGAGTAAATTTTATTAATATGAATTTATGATGCCATGCTAAATGATGAAAAGGAAATCCCAAAATATATAGGAAAATATAGTTTTGAACTGTTTAAGGCTGGGAACTTTTCAAACAATGCAATTTTATGATATGATATCTAGTGATATTCTTGTGATACTTCACTTAACAGATGATCACGTGGTTAGTACCAGAACTAGGTCAGTCTGATAGAGGAAAGAGGAAAAGCACAACAGCTATTCATGGAGATGGACAGATAGAGAAGTTTAAAAAATGATGACAATAAAGGTGATATTCTGTCAGTGACTAGAATCAGAATACCCTGTGAACTAACAACTAACTAATGAGAACATGCATTTAGCATCTGCATTATGTCAAGTATTACACGATTGGAACTCGGGAGATAAATGAGGAACTTAACTCCAGTAAAATATATGAGATAATACACAAATTTCCTCAAGAGTTAAAATAAATGATTTTTAATGAAATATATTTAAAATGGAAATTAACAATATTCATGGTTGTATTAATCCTACCATTGTATCAAATTTCTACAAACTTAATGATTTAAAATAATATCCACTTATTTTATAGTTTCCATAAGTCAATGAAGACATAAATAGGACAACTCACGATATCACAAGTATGAAATCAAATTGTAACTTATGAATCATTTTTGATCTTATTCCTACTGATGGCAAAGTCCAGTTCTTTATAGTCACTAGTGTTGAGGTCCTTATTTGCCACATTCTTATTGGTCCTCTTTTCACATGGCTACTCTTTAGTTCTTTCCATTTACTCCCTCCTTCTTCAAAGTACCCATGACAAGTTGTATCCTTTCCATACCTTGAATTTTCCTACTTACTTGTCTTTTTCTCTTCTTCCATCAGCCAAAGAATACTCTCGGATTCAGAGGATTTAATTATTTCCATATAACATAAACATCATAGTGGTTTCTCATATTCATGGGTTCTGGGATTAGGGACGGACATCTGTGGATACTACTGTAATGAACATATTAAAGAAGCAAAGCACTTGTAGAAATGCCTCTGATTCATGTTCTTTACCCTTACTTCCACCAAGTTTTAGATAAAAACCATTTTAAAATAATATGTTGCTTTTAAAAAATATTATATCAAAAATATATTTGCATTAATGACGCCATTTTCTCTTTGATTTTTCTCTTATGGCACATATACCAATCACCTCATGCTAATTTTGCCTCTTTTGTATCGTTTTGCATCTCTACTGTCTTAGAAGCTGAGCATGAACAAACTTTATCTTAAAAGTAAGAGTCTGTAAGCAATTTTCTCAAAGTCAGATAAGCAGTACAAGATAAAAATGGGATCTCAGCACAGATCCACCAGACTCCAACACGGTGCTATCATCAAAACATCATAGTGCTTACTACAAAAGTACTATGGGTTGAACATTCCTTTCCTGCCAACTCACTTCAAAATATAATTTCCAGTGTAATGGTATTGGCAGGTAGGGCCTTGAAGATGTGATTAGGTAACAAGAACTCCCTGTCATGTGTGCCTTTAATGCTTTAATTAAAAGGAGTTGGCCTTCTATCTTAGTTTTTCTACTATTTGGCCATGTGAGTATCACTGTTCTTCCCTTCCACAGAATGCAGAACTCAAGGTGACGTTTCGCAAGTGAAAATTAGGCAATCATCAGATGCCAAACCTGCAGGCTTGCTGCTGTGCTTTTCAACCCCTAGAGCTGTGATCCAATTAATTTTTGTTCTTTTATTACCCAGTTTGTGATATTCTGTTACAGCAGCAAAGTCCAGACTAGGACAGAAGACTCAATGCATAGAGGCTGATGTTTTCTTGTAGACACAATGTCTTACACATGGGCAGGTCTTAAACATAGATTCATCCAATATTTCCACATTACTATTTAAATACTGAAGCACTGTATTTAAGGATAAGATGATCTAAACAAACTTTTTGCAGTTTTTAAAAGGATTAACTGGACAGAATGTAAATTCTTTACAGCCATAGATATTGTTGACCTTAGATATTGTTGGTATGCATAGTTCTGTGATGAATATTGACAAAATAATATAAAAAACTTTATAATCTGATAATGTATGTTATACACTTGAGTAACTCTTTTGTAAAATACTTGGGATCAGAAGTATTTCAGGATTTGGGATTTTTAAATTTTTGAAATACTGGCATGAGATATTTTGGGGATGGGACCTAAATCTAACTATGAATTTCAGAGAACCTGAAGGTAATTTCATACAATATTCTTGGTTTGTATGAATTTCTTATGGCAACCCAAACAATGAAGTCAAGAATTTTTCACTTGTGGCATTATATTGGCTCTCAAAAATTTTTGGATTTTAGAATAGCTGAGAGTTAAGTTTAATCATGTCAACTTGACTGGCTTAGGAGCCATATGGGGTATTGATAAAATATACTTCTGGGTGTGTCTGGGTGTATCAGGTAGGCATGGAATTGGGTTTTTTATTTGGTCTCTTCCCCCTTTCTTTGTGATGATATTTACCTGCTTGTATCATAGGAGGCTGTTCTGTGCCATTCTGCCATGATGTTCAGCTAACCACGTACTAAATGCTCTGAAATTGTGAGGCAAATTTAACTTCTCATCCCTTACATTGTAGGCATTGCATAATTTTCAGGAAAGGCAAATCTGACTGATACCTAGGTATATGATTTCTAGTAACACACAAACATGGTATGTTTCTGAGTTTGCACAATATAAATAGTTGAGATCAACATATATATAGATGATGATTCTAGATAAATACAGCAGTTTCAGTGCAGTTTTCTGCCCTTTCTAAATTGGTCCCACAAAACAGCAATGTAGTGATTAGAAATTGCTATAAAATTATAAAAATCCCCCAGTGATAGAGTATCTTTTATTTACTCATCAAAGCTTTGTTGTGTTGAACTATGGTTACTGGATAGGGAGCTACCACCAATTAACTAGTTAGTACAGGAGGGCGAGAGAGGGAGGGAGGGAGAAAAGGAGGAAGGGAGAGAGGGAGTGAGGGAGTGAGGGAGAGAGGGAGTGAGCAAGAAGAGAGAAAGAGAGAGAAAAGTTGTAAAGAAGAAATAAAGAGAAGAACAAAGGGAAAAGTCTTTCCTGAATAACTCAAATAGTTAGGTAATATGATATCTTAAAATATGCTATCTAGATTCTTAACCATCTCTATAATTGCTATTTTAGAACATTTGCATTTGTTAAATAAATTTATCAAGGAAATTTTAGTATTGATGAAGTATGTTTTCTTGTGTTGAAAAAGAAGTGATAATTTAACCTAAATGAACACAAAAAGCAGAGTGCAAAATATTGAAGAGGAATCAGGAGCTCAGAGTACAGTTTATACTTGACTTTTTTGGCTAACGTAGAGCTCGGCACTAGCGTGCTGCAAATAATAGATTGGGGCCGCCCTTGGCTCTTAACAGATTTGGCTGATTTTTTGCTGCCCAGAAATCTTTTTTCATCTGAATTGTCTTTAAATTCAAGACAAACCAAATGATTTTTTAGAACAAATTATCCCAATGCAATTCATTTCAAATATCATTATTATGTTTTTTCTAGTTATCTCACTATGCACATATTTATATCTATTAAAATCATCAACAAACTACATTTCCCTCAAACTTTTATTAATAAAACTGTATTTTAAATCCATAGATACACAAATCATATATTCCATAGATCCATATAATCCATAGATACACAAATCATATATTCAAGATACTAAAATTTTACACTTATAACATTTAAACATAGACACATACAGTCACACACACACACACACACACACACACACACACACACACACAATCTCCTCTATTCTCTGAACTTGTTTTCTCATGGGAGGTAGACTATGTAGGAACTTCAGAAAAAAATCAGAAGAAAGAGGTAGAAGAGACGACAAAAGTAAAAATGACCATGATGCAACATGTATATGTGCCAGTCCCCAACTGTATGTAATTTCTATGCATTGCAAACATATACTAGTAAAAAGAAACTTCTTTTCTTTATCTTTCACTGTACATAAGTAGTGATGCATGATTTATCATCAGTTTTACAGAAGAAAACCACATAGGCTATACATGAGTATTATTTCTAGGTGTGGTGGCTTGATAAAGCACTATGGTCTCTACTGATCTCCTCTCTAAATTGGCATATTAAAATATACATTATTACCCTTCTGTTTATTACTATTTTCATTATATAATACATTATGATGAGTCTTTCTATTTTACAAGTTATGTGATACAATGTACCAGAACCTGACCAAATTCTACTTCAAAATGACAATATTGTTAATTACCTTATCCTGTTTAGAATGAAAAAGTACATAATCCTGGTCATAACCAGTTCATACGACTTCAGTAGTATTGATCTGTCATAGATCTGATCATGTCATGTTCTGGTCTGAAACAATTTAGTGATTTCTCAGTGCCTTGCTGTCTTTAGGGTGAATTTAGTGTTAAGAGGAGCTCTGGTCAGACCCCTCATGGATCCCATGCTATCTTCTTCACTACTCTCTACTGTATCTTTGTTTTTCTTCCTTTTTCCATTTCTACCATGCAGCCTAAATATTTTTATAGGCAGACTCAATTAGCTTAATGCTAGCAATTCTCTATGTATTAGATTTTAACATTGCCTTCAATTTACATGTGAAAGGCTGAGTAACAAAATGGCTAAATAAATTGTCAAGACCTAGCGGTAAAGAGTTAGAAAGCGGTGATCTTATCTCATTACCCAGTCATCAAACACTCCTTTAAATTCCTAAAAAGAGACATTAGATTTGCTCTGTCTAGTCACTTAGCAAGGTATCTTTGGAAAAACAAGGATAACAGGATCATTTTTGACCCATTTATCAATGTATCAGACTTCCAACCTTCTCTAAGAGCACATTCATTCTCAAACTTGATGTAGTCTGATACACACTTCTGGGTAAAGAAGGTTCCCAGTAGAGACCTGCCACTATGCACTATCAGGAGAAGGATTAGCTGTCATATGTGTCAAACTGCCAATCCTAGCTGGTTCTGCACCTTAGTTCCCCTCAACACTGGGCTGCAGAGCTGAATATCAAACAACCAACCTGATTGAAATTAAACAAATTGCCCAGAGAAGAGGTATGCCCAGAAGAGTATGTCACTTCTTGGCAAAATAATGGGTGGGCCAGCAGTGCTAGCCTCAAGAAATCCCCAGCCTGGTGTAAAGAAAGTATAAAAACAACAACAGCAATAACAAAACAACATGAAGCAGCATGGAATTTTACGCCAAGATTGACTTCTTCATGCCAGGATAGAGCGCAAGAAAAAATTCAGTATAGTATCTGCTGTTTTACTTTAACCAGGCAGAATTTTGGGAAGGGGCTGATTTATGGGACTAAGCCACAGAATACACTGTAGTTTCATTCCAGGACTGTAGCATAACCCTGCCATAGAGACAGAATAAGAGACAGCCACACGAGACAGACTTGGAGAGGGTAGGTTCTAGACCTAGATCCCCTGACCTCCCCTAAGAAGTTCAAGATCATGCCAGGAAAGACACAGAGTCTGCATCTGTGGTGAGAATTTAGGTCCCACATGTGTGGCTTTGAGCAGTGGCTGGATCTGAAGATGATGGCACTGGAAAGCAGTCCTAAGCAGGAAGTTTATAGCTGTGAATACCTACATCAGGAAAACAGAGCAAGTCCAAATAAATAACCTAATGATGCATCTTGAGGTCCAAAGAAACCAAAATCTACCCAAATCCAGAACAGGTAAAAGGAAGGGAATTACAAAGATAAGAGAAGAATCAATGAGTTGAAGAACTGATTCTTTCAAAGAATAAATGAAATACATAAATTCTTAACCTATCTTAACCAAAAAAAAAAAAAACCAGAAAGAAAAGACACAAGTAAATGCAATGAAAAATTAAAAAGTTGAAATCAAAATGAACATTGCCAAATCCAGAACATTATTAGCAATAGTGTGCACAATGCTATGCATGAACCTGCATACTGATAAATTGGAGAACTCAGGACAAATGCATATATTCTTAAATATATATGAATTACCAAAACTAAAACAAGAAAATTTAAAAATCCTGAATAATCTAGCAGCAGGGAATTAAACTGAAGCAGTAAATAAAAAAAAAAAACTGCCAGGAAATGTCCAGAACCTGATGAATTCACTGGCAAAAATCTATGAGAACTTCAGGGAAGGTCAAATTTTTAAATAAAATCAAAAGGGAATGAGTACACCTACAGTAATTCCTGGAAGTGAACATTATCGTGATTCTAAAACAACACAAGGAAAAATACCCAAAAGGAAAAATATAGAGAATACCCAAAAGGAAAAATATAGAGAATCACTTTAATGAATGTACATGCAAAAACTCTCAGTGAAATACTGGCAAATAGAATGCAATAAATCATCAAAAAGATCACACATCATGACAAAATTGACTTCATCCCAGAAGGCAAGGATGGTTCAACGTGCACAAATCAATAAATGCAATTCATCAAATAGACAAAAGCAAGGTTAAGAATTACATGATCATTTCAATTGATGTGGAAAAAGTCTTTGACAAAATCTAACATCCATTCATGATTAAAAACTCTGAAAAAATAGGCATAGAAGGAGTTCTTCTCACTGATAAGAGCCACTTATAACCATTTTTCTGAGTAGGAAGACTCAATATACTCAAAATCATTATACTTTCAAAATTGATATATAGATTTATCAAAATACCAACAGCATTGCTCACAGATCTAGAGAAAATAATAATAAAATTAATATGGAACCAAAAGAGATCCAGAATAGAACAAGCAATCCTGAGCAACAAAAGCAAAACAAGAGGCGTCACACTCCTGGATCTGAAGTTATATTACAAAACTACAGCATCTTACTGGCACCAAAACAGAAATGTGGATCAGCAAAGGCAAATAGAAGAAGCAGAAACAATTATAGGCACATTCATCCATTTGATTCTGGACAAAAAGATTAAAAATATGCATTTGAAGAAAGATAAACTCTTTAATAAGTGGTGCTCAGAAAATTGGACAGTCAAATGCAGAACATTTATTCTGGACTTGTATATGTCACCGTGTACTAAAATAAAAATTGATAAAAGATCTGAATGTTAAAATATTTTTATTTATATTTCTGCTGAAAAATAAAACAGGTAAAACTACTTGAAGACAAGTATAGGCAAGGACTGTCTGAACAAAACCCCACTGGTGTAAGAAATAATACTGAAACTCAATAAATGAAGTTATATCAAATTTAAAATCTTCTGCACAGCAAAGGAAACAACCAACAGAGTGAAGAGACAACCTACAGAATGGGCTGAGTCTAAAAAAAATTGTCAGTTTTCCTTGGACAGAAGACTAACATCTAGAATAAACAACTCAAAGAAAAAGTATACTCCCCTAATAAAAATGATGCAATAAGGAAATAGACAACTGAAATGAATAGACACGTCTCAGAAAAAGTACAAATGGCCAATAAATACAAGAAAAAAATCTTCAGCTTCTCTGAGCATTAACAATACTGAGAGTCTATCTTACTTCAAAAAGAATGGTTATCATCAAAAAAATAAAATAATTCCATATATTGGTGATATTACAGGGAAAAAGGAACCCATACTCTTGTTGGTGGGAATGTAAACTAGTACACCCACTATGAAAATCAACATGAAGAATTTCTTGCATATGTTTAAAGAAAATCCAAATTAACATCTTTAATTCTTAAGAGCTTTTGCAACTAGACAGGGGGTCAACCTGGCTTATCACCATAATAGTATCATAGTAAATGATAATTTCTAAAATACTACAAAGAAAATAACTGGATGCTTTTGGAATACAGTATTAATGCCTCCCATATTCTCTGTGACAATAATATTGAATGTTTGTATTAGTTCTTTACACAGAGAATCATTTTTAATGAAAGGTGATTGAACTTTGAAATTTACAAACCTGTGTTCAAACTTTTACTTTATTGACTACTAGTTGTGTGTTCTTGAATAAGTAAGACACTCTTAACTCCAATTTCTACTTAATAAAATTTGTTATCATACTTTCTTTGAAGATTAAGTGAAATAATATATACAAGGCATAGAGGACGGCACTAGTAAAGGTTATATAACTAACATTATCTTTTAAAATTTTCCTCTACTTTAAAATAGAAAACAAAATAAATTGATGGTAAACATTTATTTTTAAAACTTATCTTAGTTTTCAATATTTATGTCAGTGATTCTAAACATAGATAATAATAAGTGGCATCATAGGGTTGAGATATATAGGTGAAATTAGCACTATTTTTTTCAGGGTAGACACTTACACTTATACATATATTGATTTCAGATCAGATCATACTAATTTAGAATTTTTCTATCTGGCTCAAAACACAATTATCTAACTTGGCTTCTGATTTCATAATTATCACTAAAAGAAATATCTGGGATCACAAATGTAAATTATAAACAAGAATTTCTAGTGATTAATTAGATTATTTATTTAAAATTTTATTTAGAAAAAAACCAACCAAACAAAACAGAAAAAAGGGTAGCAACAACACAGAATTCCAAAGGAAAAAAAGAAAAGAACAACAACAGCAACAACAACAACAACAAAAACCACTAAGAAATCACTAGTTGATAAATTACATACTGTCATCTTGGAAATAGTTGTTCAAGTTACAAAATTAAAGCATACAAAGTGGACTTTCAAACAGTGAGACTATTAACAGTTCTGCTCAACAGTCTAACAAAAAAAGTAATATGGTCATCTATCTTCCACACTTAAACATACATGCAGTTATATCCTTTAGAGCACTTTCTTTTGCTCTCTCTTTTATAGTAGCAATTATGTATTTTGGGTTTTATTACTTCTACAGTTCTTATTACTTTTTAAAAAAGAGAATAAAAAAAGAGGGCAGAACAAAGCAGACCAGAACAGAACAACATAAGCAACACAGCACTTTACAATAAGACAACCAGACATTAACAGTAGCTGTCAAAATATCTCTTTGTCTGCTATAATTGAGCACAGTTTCAGATGCAATAATATCAAACATAACACAATTGTATAAAACTGTTCAAGAGAATGAAAGAATTACAGGACATTCTGAATTGAATAACTATGATCAATGGATACTATAATATCTCATTTTTGAATAAAAAGATTTGTTTATACTATCACATATACTTAAAATCCCAATAAGACAAAACATGATAGAACCGATAATAATAGCAGAGTAGAAGCATGGTAGGACTTCTAAGGAAGACAATATTAAATCAGCAATGACTGCCATAATGTTTTGTTTTCTTCAAAACTGCTGTTCATACCATCACACATCATAAAGTCAAACAAAACAGATTAAAACCATTCCAACTGATGAATGAAAACATTGAAAGACTTCAAAGCAATGAAATGGGGAATCATGATTACTATAAAATCTTACATACTCTTAACTCTCATACTAGGGAGACTATAAAGTATTTACACATGTGTGTTTGGTTTATTTTGCTTATCAGTATGGTCTCAAGTTGTGTCCATTTATTTATAAATAGCTCAATGTGATCATTCTTTATAGCTGAGTAGTACTCCATTGTATAAAAATGCCACAACTTTTTATCCATTCCTCAGTTGATGGGCACTTAGGTTGTTTCCAAGATCTGGCTATTACAAATTGTGCTGCTATAAACATGGGTGCACATATATCACAATGGTACGATGTTTTCAGTTCTTCTGGGAATATGCCTAGAAGTGGAATAGCTGGGTCAAATGGGACCTCCAGACCCAGCTTTTTGAGGAATCTCCAGACTGACCTCCACAGTGGTTGCACCAGTCTACACTCCCACCAACAGTGCACAAGAGTTCCTTTTTCCCCACAGCCTCTCCAGCACTTGTTGTTGGTAGTTTTTTCTATCCTGGCCATTCTTTCTGAGGTGAGATGGAATCTCAGTGTGGTTTTAATTTGCATTTCTCTAATGGCTAATGGTGATGGACATTTTTTCATGTATTTATTTGCCATTCTTATTTCTTTATCTGAGAACTGTGTATTCATTTCAGATGCCCATTTTTGGATTGGGTCTTTGTATTTCATGGGTCTGATTTTTTTTTTTTAATTCTTTATAAGTTCTAGACAAAAGTCCTTTGTCTGAGGGACAATCCATTCAGATTTTTTTCCCAATTTGTGGGTGTTCTTTTCACTCTGCTGGAAATCTCTTTCGACATGCAGAAACTCTTTAATAAGATATGGTCCCAGTTATTGATTCTGGGAAGTATTTCCCGTGCAGCTTGATTCTTGTTCATGAATTCTCTACCTACCCCTGTATCTTTGAGATTTTTACCTACTTTGTCTTCCAATAGATTTAGTGTTTCTGTTTTAAGATTTAGATCTTTGATCCATTTAGATTTTAGTTGAGTACATGGTGATAGGCATGGGTCTAGTTTTAGTCTTCTGCATATGGTTAGCCAATTTTTCCAGCACCATTTGTTGAAGAGACTGTCATTCTTCCAGCAAACATGTTTGGGCCCTTTATCAAAGATAAGGTGGTTGGGTGGGTTTGTGGTTGTGGTTGTATCTTCCAATGTATTCCATTGATCTTTTAAGATTGGTGGATTGTTATTCCAGTGCCATGGTACCATGGTACATGGTTATCCCAGTACTATGTTGATTTTATTACTGTAGCTTTGTAGTATAATTTCAAATCAGGGATTTTGATGCCTCCTGCCTTGCCGTTGCTGCTTAGAATTGCCTTTGCTATTCTAGGTCTCTTCTGGTCCAGATGAATTTTAGGAGTGATTTCTCTAGATCTATGAAGTATGTTAGTGGTATTTTGATTGCATATGCATTGAATCTGTATAGTAATTTTGGGAGAATGGCCATTTTCACAATGTTTGTTCTTCCTACCCATGAACAGGGGATGTCTTTCCATTTTCTGAAGTCCTCTCCAATTTCCTTTTCAGGGTATTATAACTTTCCTTGTAGAGCTGTTTTACATATTTTGTGAGATTACTTCCTAAGTATTTCAATTTTGGGGGTGCTAGTGTGAATGGTGTGGCTTCTCTTACTTCTCTCTCAATATTTTTGTTGTTAGTGTACAGGAATGCTATTGATTTTGGGGTATTGACTTTGTATCCAGATACATTGCTGAATTTATTATATCTAGGAGTTTTTCAATGGAGATTTGGGGGGCTTCTATGTAAAGTATCATGTCATCTGTGAATAATGATAATTTAGCTTCCTCTTTTCCTATCTTTACTCCTTTTAATATCTCTCTTGTCTAATTGCTCTGCTTACTATTTCCAGTACTATGGTGAATAGGAGTGGTGATAGGGGACATCCTTTCTTGTACCTGATTTTAAGCTAAAGGCTTTCAGTTTGGTCATTTAGTATGATGCTGGCTGTAGGTTTGTCATAGATGGCCTTTATCATATTGAGGTAAAGACCATCTATTCCAATTCTCTGTAAGGTTCTTATCATAAATGAGTGTTGGACCTTATCAAAAGCTTTTTCTGCATCTATAGAGATGATCATGTGGTTCTTGCTTTGGCTCTATTGATATGGTGGATTACATTTACTGATTTATGTATGTTGAATCATCCCTGCATTCCTGGGATGAATCCCACTTGTTTGGGGTGAATAATCTTCTTGATGATTTGCTGTATCCTGTTTGCTAATATTTTATTGAGAATTTTTGCATCTATGTTCATTAGGAAGATTGGCCTATAGTTCTCTTTTTTAGTTAGGTCTTTCTCTGGTTTTGGTACTAGAGTAATATTTGCTTCCAGGAATGACTTACAAAGAAGTGTTTCCCTTTCAATTTCATTGAAGAGTTTGAGGAGTGTCAGAATTAAGTCTTCTTTGTATTTCTTGTAGAATTCTGCAGTGAATCCATCTGGGCTGGGCTCTTCTTTGTTGGCAAGGACTTAATTACATTTTCAATTTCAGTAATAGAAATTGGGTTATTCAGCAGTTTTACATCTTCCTGACCCAGCTTTGGTAGTTCATATGTATCTAGGAATCCCTTTAAACCTATGAGAGTAGAGGTTTTCGAAATAGGTGTTGATGATCTTCTGTATTTCCACTGAGTCTGTAGTAACTTCACCTTTTTCATTCCTTATTCCATGGATTTGAGTTTTTTCTTTCCTTTTTAAAATAAGGTTGGCCAGGGGCTTATCAATTTTATTTATTCATTCAAAGAACCAACTCTTTGATTTGTTAATCCTTTGTACTGTTTTCTTAGTCTCTATTGCATTAATTTCTGTGCTAATCCTTATAATTTCCTCCCTTCTTTTGGCTTTGGGCAAGCTCTTCTTTTTCTAGATGTTTGAGTTTTAGCATCCGGTTGTTTGTTTGTGTTCATTCTGTCTTCCTGATGTGGGAACTCAGTGCAATAAATTTTCCTCTGAGGAATGCTTTCATTGCATCCCACAAATTCTGGTAAGTTGTGTTTGTATTTTCATTTGCTTGTAGGTATTGTTTAATTTCTTCCTTAATTTCCACCATGACCCACTGATTGCTCAAGAGTGTATTACTCAGTTTCCATGTGTTTGTAAACTGTAAAGTTGCTTTTATCGTTAATTCATGGCACTATAATCCGATAACATGCATGGGATAATTTCAATTCTTTTGCATTTACATATGCATTTAAATATGTTCTGTGGGATAGTATAAGGTCTATTTTAGAGAATGTCCCATGCCCTGCTGAGAAGAATGTACATTCTGATGTTCTTGGATGGAAAACTATATACATCTATCAAGTCCATTTGTTCACAGGTGTGATTCAGTTCTGTTATTTCTTTGCTGATTTTTTGTCTAGTTGATCTGTCCCTCTGTGTCAATGGTGTGTTAAAATCTCCTGTTATAATTGTGTTATTGCTTATTTGACTTTTCATTTCTGTTAATATTTGCTTTGTATAGCTGGGTTCTCTGGAATTTGGTGCACGTATATTTAAGATTGTTATCTCTTCCTCTTGAAGTTTTCCCCCGACTAATATGTAGTGACCTTCTTTATCTCTTTGGATCATTGTTGGTTTGAAGTTCACATTGCCTGCAAGCAGGATTGCTACTCCCATTTTGTTTTGGTTTCCTGTTGCATTAAGTATTGTTTTTCATCCTTTGACTTTCAGTCTATGGGTTTCCTTTTGGGTAACATGGGTTTCTTGTAGACAGCATATGGTTCGATATTGTTCCTTGATCTATTCTGTCAGTCTGTTTCTTTTGATTGGTGAGTTGAGGCCATTTACAATAATGGTTATAACTGTTTTATATTGGTTTATTGTTGACATGTTATCTTTCTGCTGTTGTGTCTTTAGCTTTCCATTCTGTTTAATTGTCTGCCTTGCTTGGTAGTTTTATCCCGTGTGTATCTAGAATGTCTTTCAATATTCTGTGTAGGGTTGGTTTGGTGTTCATGAAGTTTTTCAGCTGTTCTTTGTCATGGAAGTATCTTATTTCTCCATCCACTTTGAAGTACACTTTTGCAGGGTACTTCAGTCTGGGTTGGACGTGGTTTTCCTTTAGGATCTGAAATACTTCACTCCATGCTCTTCTTGACTTCATTGTTTGTGTTGAGAAGTCTGCTATGATTCTGCTAGGTTTTCCTTTATAGGTGATCTGTCTTTTCTAACAGCTTTTAGTATTCTTTTCTTATGGTGGTTATCTGGGATGGTGATTATTATGTGTCTGGGTGTAGTTTTATTTTGGTTATGGCTGTTTGAAGTTCTATATGCTTCACTAATCCAAATGTCAGTTTCCATTCTCATATTTGGGAAGTCTATTCAGCTATTACTTCTGTAAACATCCTCTTGATATCATTTGGGCTGTCCCCTTCTTTTTCATTTATCCCTATTAATCTTATGTTTTTTTTTCTTTGCATCATCTTGCAGTTGTTGAATTGTTATTTCCTGATTCTTTGTTATTTTTAAAAGATCTTTCTTTTCTGTTCACTAGCTGCGATCTTATCTTTGAGGTCTGAAATTCTATCTTCACTTTCAATTAGGTGGTTTTGACAACTTTCAATAGAATATTGTATACAAAGAGATACTATATATCTCTTTGAATCTGCTTTATGTATTCTGCTTGTTTCTTATAGTGTTCATTCAGGGATTCTATCTGTTTGCTTTGTTCCTCTAATTTTTTAGCTGTGTCTTCACTAGATGTGTTCACTATTTCTTTCACAACATTTATCTTTTTTTCTTTTACCTGGGCAATTATTTCTAATTTGAATTTTTCCATGGCTTCCCCTAGTTGCTTCTTTCTTTCAGTTGATATCATTTCAGTCACTTCAGGTGTATGGCTTCTATTTTCTTCTAGTACATGACTCCCAGGCTTCCTTGAGATGGGCTGGTGATTTGAGCCTGCCTTTTGGTATTTCCTTTTGTCATTTTTCTTTATATACTTGGTTTGAGTAGTGTTCCAGATCTTCCTCTGTGTTTGCCACAAATCTCCTCCTGCACCCTCAGCTTTTGGAGCAGTCTCAGCTCCTCTGCAGGTACTTGGCTTCCTAAATTGAGAGATTGAAGCAGGGTGTGGAGAACTGGGGCCAGAGAAACCCTCAGGGCACAATCCCCTGTCTTAGGGGTGTGGATATGAACTCAATCACTGGCAGCCCTGGTCTCAAGCTGTCCCCAGGCCAACCCAATTGAGCCCAGAGTTATCATGCAAGGTTTCTGCCTCCTGGACTGAAACAAGACTGCTGATTGTGGTTGACTGAGGCCCTACAATCCGCTGGACCCAGTCCAGCATCCCAGTAGCTCCCCAGAAACTCAAAAGCCAGAACACAGGTCTCCAACTTTCCCCAGGTCACCAGAACTCACCTGGGGCAATCTCCACCCCTCTGCAGATTCTTGGCTCTCTTAACTGAGATGCAGAACCTGGGCATGGAGAACTGGGGCCGGCAGAGCCCCAGGGCACAATCCCCTGTCCTGAGAGTGTGGATATGAACTCAGCAGCTGGCAGTGCTGGACTCAAGGTTGTTCCCAGACCAGCCTAATTGAGCCCAGAGTCCTTGCACAAAGTTCCTGCCTCCTGGACTGAAACCAGGCCACTGAATGTGGTTGACTGAGGCCCTGAAATCTGCTGGACCCAGTCCAGCATCCCAGTAGCTCCCCAGAAACTCAAAAGCCAGAACGTAGGTCGCCAACTTTCCCCAGTCCCCGGTTAAGTAGATTATTGTCAAATATAGCACACCTGATAACATATGACCAAATACCTATACTTAGGGAAAGTGCTTGATAATTACACAAATATTTGATACTATTCAAGTTAATATATGAAGAAGAAATTGAGAAATTGAGAATATATATATATATATATATATATATATATTCCCTCAATATGATGATATTAGAAGAAAAGTTAGTGGGAAGTGACAGGCACATTCATGAGTAGGATTGGTGCTGTTTTAAAGAACATGTCAGATAAGTCTCTCATTCCTTCTGCCACAGGAGGACTCAGTGAGAAAATGAAATCTATAAACCCAAAATTAGGCTCCTGTTAGACACCTTGATCTGAGAATTGTCATCATCCAGAGCCATGGGAGATGGATAAACCCACTGAACTATGTTCGTTATGGCAGTCCAATCAAACTAAAATATGTAATAATTATGTGAAAGATGAATTTCAAGGCTAACAATCTATGAATGTATGAGGAAATAATTAAAAACTGAATCATCTATGGTTACCAACACATTTTAAAAAATTAGTGGCTGATGCATAACAAATGAATGAGGGAATAAAAATTACTGTACTATGATATTCCATTCTTTGTATATAGATCCCTTTCCCTCTCCTCTTGATAAGATTGGATTTGGTAATTCAAAACTCAACAGAAAGAAACTCTAGCATACTGCAACTTCTATACCAATGTAGTTTATTACTATGTTACTATGTACAAGAAAGAGCTACTGAGGAAGATGGTAATAGATTGAAATGTCAAACTATTACATTCAAGAACTATGCACAGCCCCCTTCAATTAGTGGCATTATAATGCCCCACTCATCCATTCTGAAAATATATGTTAGCATCTACACACTTCCACTTTTTACAATCATTCAACTTTTTTTAAATCAAGAAGAGTTCCTGTTTGAATTTATGACATCAAAGCACATCTTTTGTATGCCTCAGACCACACCTAGTTAGAATGGACTATTTCAACGAACTCTTCTCATTTTTCCTAGTTATATTTTTGAAGATCTAGACTATTCATTTTATTCTGTGTACAAAAAAGTCATTTGTCCATTGGGAGGGGGTGTTGGGGACTGAACTCACGACCTTGCACTTACCAGGCAAGTGCTTGAGCCACTGAGCTAAATCCCCAGCCCAATTTATCCCTTTTTAATTAAATCATTTTCCTTGAACTATATACCACACTCTCTATGAGATTTTGACAGATATCAAGGCCTCTCGGAATAAAAAAGAAGACTGAAGGGATAGGATATTTATATGCAAGAAACTAACTCTCCAGCCAAAACCAAATAGAGAAGCACCACATTTGTCCCACAGATTAGCTTTCTGCATAAGCTTTTATTTGGTAAGAGTCTAAAAAATGGTTGAAAACCACCGATGTCTATATGGTCTCTGTGTAGTCCTTCTGCAGAGAATGACAATAAGCCTGCACGGACTTGATTGTTTTTATTTGTTTGTATTTTGGCGGTGCTGAGCACTAAATTAAGAACTCTGAGTATGTCAGCGCTCCACCAGAGTCCCATCTCCAGCCCATGTGCACTTGTTTATACTATAAATTGCTGTGTTTTTTTCAGAAATACTCACGTTTTTTGCCACAAAATTTTATTTCTTCTTGGCATCTTTCACATGCTCTCCTTCATACTCATATGCTGCTCAATCGTTTGTTGTTGGATTCCTGTAACATATTAGGGCTCAGTTCTAATGTCATCTCTTTTATTTTATCCTGGAAACATCATCCTATCTCTAGGAATCCCAATTGTTCTTTATTGAATCTATTATAACTTCAATATGTTTGACTTGTGTGCTTGAATATGTGTCTACGCATTATGAGCTATAAATGCTGATGTCAGAGACTACAGATTTAAAATTTCCATATTACCCAACAAGGTCTAACCTGTAATAAGTGTCTGTAAACTTATGTGTCCTCATACTTCCAGAGCCGGTTCACCGGCTTCCGGACACGGTACAAATCCGCGAAGTAGCAGGGCCTCTGATAGGGAAGCCAAGCCCACAGACCGCTCCGACGTCTCCTCGTCGGGTGTGGCCAGGCTGCCTTCCTGCAAGCCAGAACTGCCTCGTTCACAAACCCTGTCACCACGCGGTACTGCCTGTCTTCGTCAGAGGAGACATGCGATCCAGGAAGCCCTTGGCCACCATCTGTGTCAACAGTGCTACATTTCCAGCTCCAAACCACTCCCCAAAGGCTTTGCTGAGATCTTGGGCCACGCGCTGCGCTACAGTCACTCCAATTTTATCTTCCGGGCCTGCAGCTACCACAGGAAAGCCCACGCCTGTGATCAGGGAACCCAGCTTCTTAAGTCCGCTCCTTCCCGCAGGATCTGTGTGACTGTATGACTTCAGACAACCCTAGGTGCAAGACACCTGGTGGTGTAGAAGCGAGGTCCATCCTCAGCCACAGTAATGACGTTGTCCTGCTGGAGACCAACTGCCCAGCGGAAGCGGTTGTGCCCTGGCTTGTTTCCTTGGTTGTGAAGATCTCCAGCAGCTGCATCTTGTCTGCAGGCCAGAGTAGTGCTAAGCCAACGGGCCCCAGCACTGACTGGTTCTCCTGCTCTGCGCGAAGTATTAGGAAGAGTGGCCTTGGCTGGCTCCTTGATTAAAGCACCATCAGCCTGGACCACTGTCTTCTAGCAAAATGTGACCGAATTAGGGTTTGCACTCTATGTTGGAAAGTGGACCCCTGTGCTCTTTTTGTAAGCCCCGAGGCCCCAGGCTGCATGTAAAAGCCATCTGTAGCCATCTCTGTTCCACTGGGGGCCAGTGGCAGCTAGGGGGGTGAGGACATTTCTGCACCCAGCCAAATGCAGAACAGTAAAGAACAGGCTCTCAGCCCCTGAAAAATAAATAAATAAATAAATAAACTTATGTATACTGTATATATCCTTTTTAAAAAATCTGTATTTGATTAGTGAAAAAAAATCTGTATCCAGTTGTACATCAGGTATTAAGCATCATGTTAAGAATTTTAAAGAAAATTATTTAAGTGACTATGACTAGAATTGATATTGTAATCAAAACTCTATTTGATAAATATCTATTATCGCTCTGATTTAAAGATTTGGAAACTGAAGCGCTGGGAGATTAGAAGACTATGTTTTTCACTTTGCAAAAGGTGTCTACATGGAACAAAAATGGTTTACTTATTTTCTCCACTTAACCCTCTATGGAGCCATTGGTTCATCTCAAATTTTCCTTTGCCATTTTATTTCAGAATGCTTCCGGTAATCTTCCTTTGAAATTCTCTGAAAATTTCTCCCTTTCCTTAGTGTGCAATCATCTCATTTGATGATGTAGTCTATATTTAGGTAAGCCATAGATACATAGTTTCTATTAATCTTATCTTATATCTGCCTTTTCAGCTTTCAATCATTATTTTAGACCTCCTATGAATTTACTCCATCTGGTACTGAGGTTTTCATTAAGTGGACACACTTGTCTGACCTGTGATATGTTGTGTCCACATCTTGCTGCCCAAACAATTTTTATAAACCACTATAACATTCCATGCAATCTCATACTAATTTTCTCTAACTATCACTCTCAGGTCTCAATCAACACTACTATTTTCCAAGTATAGTACCAACGTTTTGCTGATTATCTATGAATTTTTCATCCAAGATGCATTACTTTACATTTTTCAAAGTCTAATCTTGTTTTGAAATTTCCTGTTCCGAACTGTAATCTTTCTATATTCATAAGCATATTTTCAGTTATAGCCTAGTACTTGCAAACCACCCAAATTTTAAGATATTTATAAATGAAATATGTCATTCACCTGCCCTTTGTAACTGTTAGTCCAAATCAGTTAAAATATTATATAGATTCTTGCCATTTTCCTTTATCTATCTCCCAGAAGAAAGTAAACATAAATCTCTGAGGCAGTGTGAGCACAGTTTATTGTCATGTATTTTACCTTTTGCTTATATGCTTTCATACAGACAAATGACTGACATATTGCATATTTCCTGGCCTATTGAAGCAAATTTTCATGTCATATTCTAATATAACATTTTATATGTACATTTGGCTGTGCAATGTATTATAGGTTGCATGGAATTTTTTTTCTTTCATTGTTTAAGAGAGACCTTTGGCTATAATTCAATACTATGTTAGGTTTAAATTACTCTGTTGAATGTAATGAAAGAATTATTCTTTTCAACCTTGTTTATTTAGGAAGGATCCTTTTACCTGTCGAAATTGGAAAAAGCCTCAGTATTGCTTCTACATAATCTTCCAAGGAGTTCCTATCTGTAGATCCTGCCAAAGTAAAGGGTCACAGGATACATTAAGCATAAAATGCAAGGATGCTTGTACCTGGGGTGAATAGCTGAAGCACAGTGCTCATGTGGAGGTCCGAAGACATTCCAATGTAAGAATTCTATCTAAATATGGTTACCACAATGTAGTACATATTAATATTTTATATATCTTCAAAGGAAATAGTATCATTACTAAACTTCTAATAGTGGAGGAATTGAAATAAAGACTAAAACATATGTTCATCTACAAGCAAATCAGGCAACAGTAGGGTTTTTACAGCCACCAAGAACTCAGTAGTGTCTTAGTTATTTTTCTCTCACTGCTGAGACAAAATACCAGACATGTAAAGTTAAAGGAGGAAGAGTTTATGTGGCTCACAGTTTGTAGAGGTTTCGGTCCATAATTGACTGAATCCAAGGCAGAGTGGCACATGGCTAACAGGCATCGCAGAGAAGAGACAGTTCATGGTGAGCACAAGGTAGCAAAGCAAGTGAAGAATTTTAGCAACTTCTTCCCCTTTTATAGTCTAACTAGACTACTGGGATTAGGGTGATGCCAAACCAATTAGTCAACTGATTTAATAATCGCACATCCTTAATCCCAGTATCATATGTGCTAGATCCAGCCACCACCTATGACCCCACCTATGACCACATGAGGCTTTATGGAGACATCTAGACATAAGCCATAACAGGTAGCTATGGGGAAACCCAGATTTAAACCAATACTGAATTTCCATTAACTACGAATGCCTCTTCTTTCCTTCTACTTGGGTCCTTTATAGTTCAAACTTAATGTCACCCAAAATTGCAAGTGTCCTTTCTTGTTGTTTAGATCTGAATTTCTAGCTCTCCAATAATTTCCATTATCATCTTGAAAGGTCATTACATTATTGAAAAGATTGTTGTATATTCTTTGTTTAGCATCTTTAGCTGTTTTGTAGTGAGGGGCTTATATCTAGTGTACCAGTTTTACAGAAGACTACAATGACTATATTTATGTCTACCTTTGACCTAAAATGTCTATGGTGACTCGCCCACTTCTCTGCTCTTCAGCTGCTCAGTTGACTACAATAATATATCAATTAATTGAAACATCTGCTCATTAGATATTCAAGTCTAGAGGAGATATAAGGAACAGTTGGAACCTTAATGCATAGGATATGTTGATAATGCTGATGTACATCAAATTCTCTTAGCCTATTCTAGATCATAAAACCTTAACCTATATTATGGAATCAGAAGGGTTTTGTCAAAAAATATATACATAATATATTTGTTGTATGGTTTCATTTGATTCATATCCTTTGGAAGAAAACAATATGATTAATTTTTGTTATTAATTTATTACATATCCATATGTCTGTTTGCTATAGTCACTTTCTCCTCAGTGTTACAGTCTCCAAAAGCAGTGTCCAGTGCATATGTCCCATGTTACACACTTGAGGGTTTTGTGCCAGGCTGTTTGAGAAAGTATTTCTTCTCATCTTTTACTTAATTGGCAGTGTCATCCAAAAATGGAAGGTATCTGATCTCCAGTTGTCAAAATCTAATACTCATTGTATCTTCACTATTCAAAATCCAAGCAAAAGAAAAAACTCTTGCAAATCTGATATGCCAATTAACAGCATTCCAGTATTTCCTTCAATTTCATCCAATTACATATTTTCTGTGTCACAGTATTAATCTTACTTTATACTTAATTATGTATTTTGCTTTTCTCACTTAACATCAATATTACACAATTAAACAGCAAGCTACCAACCCTACAATTATAGTTATATTTTTATGTAGCTGTATATTTGTGTACTTAGGTACCTAATTAACTGTGAGAAATGTCTATCTTTTCCTAGAAAAATGAACCATAGTTTTACTAGCATTTATACTTGCATAAGGTAGTGTAAGTAATTTAAGTTTTTCTTTTTTTTCCTATTTATTTATTTTGAAATTAGGTCTTATCATATATTTCGGACTACATTTACACTCATGATCCTCTTACATATCTGGGATTACAGGCATGCATCAAAACAGCCAGCTTGTAACTTGGTTTTAAATTGTTACATGGTTTGTGTTCTGTGTCTCCATATACTCTAATGTGGAGAACCACCTGATTAACTTTCCTCAAATACAGAGCAATCATCTCCATTTCAGTTAAACCGAGCCCTATCTCCATGTACTGATATGTACAGAGCTGGCTGTTATTTCCTTTCCCCTTCTATTGGCTCTAATTAATGTAAATAGGGCTAGGTGAGGTGCTGATGCATAAACTCTGAAGCTAGGTGATAGTTGCTGTTTCTCTGCCTTGTGACCCCCAAAACATGGTTGAGCCAGACAAGATGCAGAGCCATCACTCTAGGGCTGTCAAATGGGTTTGAGCCTTGAGATAAGATGCTATGACTTCCCAGGTGTTATGATGTTCCAATGGCCCCCCAAGTCTCAGGTAATCATAGATGCTGCTGAGTCTCATATTTGTGATTGGTTAATTGTCTAGCCCTGGAATTGTTGGTGAGAGTGCTACACCCACCAAGGGGCAGAGCTGGTATACAGTGTAATGGTGGGAAGAAGGTGTGTCTTTCTCTCCTGCCTACTTCGCACCTTGCTATTTGCAGCTGCCATAAATGGCTGCTCCACCACACCACCCTGCCTTGGAGCCAGTTGAGTATGGAATAAAACCTCCAACAACTGTAAGAAATAAACCTTTTCTTCCCTAACTTTGGGTGTCAGGTATTTTGTCTCAGTAACAAGAGAAAAGTAACCAAGACAGAATTTGGTACCAGAGGAGTGGGATCGTTGCTGTGACTATACATGACCATGTGGTCCAAGAGACTTTGGGAATAGCTTGTGGAAAGAGTTTGGAAAAGTTCAGAGATGTCACCTGAATGCACAGAGTTGAAACAGGTTAGGTTGTTTTGCATGGCAGATTCTGATCAGAGCTCAGGAAACCAGAAGTCTGATAGAAAGCCTACCAGTAAAACCAGACTAGGAAGGTTTCTGCTGGGAAGGACTGCACTGGTTGTTGGACTCTGCACAATGTATGTTGTGGCTTGGCAGAAAGTTTGTCTGCATTTTGCTCATGTCCAGAAACTTTGCCTGAGACTGGAATTAAAGGCAACAGACTGATTAATTTGACAGAAGAAATTTCAAGGCAGTCAAATGTTGAGGTGGTGACATGGCTATTGTTGGGGGCTTTTCATCAGATTTATGTTGCAAATCAAGAGCAAACAGCCCAGCAGGGTGATTTAAAATGTTGTGAGTTTGGTCAGAAGGAAAACTTTAGTAAATCTGTGGACTATAAAGATAGAGCTGAGATCTCCTTTGCTGAGAAGGAACAGAGAAGTAAAAGAGATGGCCTTCAGGCATCCCAGGAAGCAGCAGATCTCCACCCAGTGCAGCCTCAAAACTGTAAAGGTGAAAGACTTTACTCAGAAGAGAAAGCCACAGAGTGCCATGTTACAGAGTGACAATAGAAGCCTCAGAAGCTTCCAAAATGGTGGCAGCTGCACCAGATTCCAGAATGGTGGCAGCATAGAGAAGTTGTTACTCACAATCAGGTTCAGTGAGGTCAGCAACCCAGGCATTCGTCCCCTACAGCCAAGAGAGAGGAAAGCCTGGCTACTGTTCCAGCTGGCAGTAGACCTTGGTGGCATCCATGAGGCTCTGGTTTTAAGTACAAGGAAAATGCATGAGTTCTGAGGTTAAGGCAGTTTCCACCCCAATTTCAGAAGGCTTGGGAGGCCAACAAGTGTGCCCCTGAGAGGGCAATATGTAAAGATGTAAGGGTGAAGCCAAATGTGCTGTGGAGACCCCAGAAGTTTGGAAAAGCCAGAAATGTGGATCATCCAAGGAAAGCTGCAAAGACCTAGCAGAGTGGGCTTAAGACAGAAGCTGTAGGAACTGGAACTCCTGTAAGTTCCATGGGGGTAAAGTCACTCAAGCCTTTTGGAGCTTGCAACCAGATTGCTTCAAATGCTGAGAATGGAACTCCAGGGTTTAATGTTTGTTCTGCTGGATTTTGGACTTGTTTTGTTTCCAATGCTTTGTATTCCCATTTGTAACTTTTGGAATGGTAATGTTTATCTTGTGCAATTGTGTGCTGGAAGTGTTTAACTTTGTTTCATTTGTACAGAGGCTAGCAGCTAAAGTTTGCCTTAGATCTCAGAGGAGACTTGGGACTTGGACTTTTCAGCAATCCTGAAACTGTTAGGACTTTGATAACTCTTGGAGATCGACTAAATATCTTTTGTATAAAGTATGTGCATGAGTCTTTGGGGGACCAGGGGTGGAATGTCATGGTGCGTTCCAATCCCTCCCCCAAGTCTCATGCAATCATGGCTATACATGGCTGTCTGGCATTGGTTATTAGTTCATTGTCTAGTGCTGGGATTGGTGGTATGAGTGCTACACCTACCCAGAGGCAGAGCTGGTATACAGTGTAATGGTGGGAAGAAGGTGTGTCTTGTTCTCTTGCCTTGTTCGCACCTTGCTGTTTGTGGCAGCCATGAACAGTGGTTCCACCATGCCACCCTGCCTTGGAGCCAGCTGAGTATGGAATGAAACGTCCAACAACTGTAAGAAGTGAACCTTTCCTTCCCTAATTCAGGCATCAGGTATTTTGTCTCTGCAGCAAGAGAAAAGTAACCAAGATACTAGGGCAGAAAAAGTTTGCACATCAGAGCTGAGGCACAGTTGCATAACTTTACATACTACCTCAACTGTGTTATGCAGATTGGTCTTTCTGCATATCCTTCTCTCTGCATATTGATGCCCCCTACTTAGCCTAGAGCACAGTACTCACATAGCTCCTGCCATTCTCATGGTCATTCATCCCCAAGCCACTTCCTTCTTCACAAATTAGTAAAATCCACATCAGGCCCTGAATCAGGGCCTTTGTTCCAGTGAGCCTTAATCCTGACTAGACCTAGGACCCATTGGCCTCCTGTAATTATAAATATGTCTTATTGTTTTTATTCTGACCATGAGTTGCACTGGAAATGGTAGATTGGAATTAGCTTGCTAGAATTCCAATAGTGTTTCCATGAGATTATAGATTTAAACTGCCCAGCTGCAAAGAGGATGGGAAAGAGATAACTGCATTCTAAGGCTTACTTATAAGTAGAGACACAGTGAAATAACAAAATAAATCATGTCAATTTCCATATTCCACTTTTTCTGTACCATGGAATTTATAATTAATAGTTCTTAGTAGTAACGTAATGTCCATAACATACTAAAAGGTACTCAGAAGTTATCTTCATTTACTATCATAACATACATATTTTATGATATTTTTCTGGCTTTTGGATTTCTTTTCAATAATTTGTACAGATGGAATTATTGCCTTAAAGTTAGTGAATGTTCTGTGGGTTCCAATACATATTGCCAAACCACTTTCCAGATCTTGTGCTAATTAAGAATGCCACCAGCAAAGAGTAAAGAGAATAATTTTGTGACCTCCTTGCCTGTTTTTGGAGTGCAATTTAAATTTTTATAGCCTGAAGTATAAAAAATTTCATTTGGTTTTTGTTTTCCTTTGGTTGCCTCCAGTTATGTGAGCAAAGCTTAATGTATTTCATATTCATTCATATTTACTGCATTATCTTGCATTGTCTATTTTATCAAAACTGTGTTCTGTATATACTGTTCATTATCATACATGCTTAAGCACAGTGTATCATTGAATGCTTAACTGATTTTGTTTGCCAGTAGTGTCACATATTACATTCATCCACAATAGGCATGTCTACTGATACTTTCATTTATTTTCAAGTGTATTTTTATTCATATGAATAATATAACATTCTTTTTCTTATAAGCAATAAAATAAGCAAACATATAAACATAAGCATAAAATTCAGAACAAATTTTCCATGGATAAAGTAAAAGAAAATTTTGTCAGTATTTCTTGTTGCAAGCAAATTCTGATTTTCCCCCACAATTTTTTCCCTAATTTTAAAATCATTTCCCTTCTGTTTGTATAACTATGAAGAATCAGGTGAATCCATAGTGTAATAGCTAATTTATAGCTTCAGAGCAATAATCTACATTAGCAACAGAGAGAAGAAACCAGGTTATGAGGGTATACGTTGAAGAATTATGGTGGCAAAGCAATAGATAAAAAAGATCTTTGTCTTTGTGGAATTTGGACTGACTACAATGGAAGGAAGAAAGGGAAAGAACTTGGTACTTTCCACCTTTATGAAAACAATGGACTAGGAAGGGAAGATTAAAAAAAGAAATTAAGGCTCCACTGAATACCTACTCAACAGTATAGTTAAGCACTTAATTGTTAATTTACTAAAAATAATTATTTTATTATTGTTTTTCTCTTAGGTTGCAGGGAAGGGAAATAAGGAAAGCTTAGTGTGCTATTTTGGAAGAAGTAGAAAGATAATTTTGAATTTTTATAGCTTTGATTGAATACCAAATATGAAAAAATCAGGAAGTATTTTTACACATCATAGGGATGAAAAATTAAGCATGCTCCATAATAGCATTTCAGAACTGAAAGTGGAAAGATGGTTCAACATGTAGATTGATGAGTTATCTGCATAGGGAAAGAAGTTAAAACTAACAAAGAGTAACAGTTCTTCAGAAGTGTGGTTAAGCAAAACATATATCTCTATTTTCCCATGTGTGGCAGGACATATAAAGTTGCAGGAAAGATGAGGATTGTTGTGGTCAGGGTTTACAAGGGAATAGATTTATTACAGGACACATAATTTATAAGATTATTTTATAATATTCACCAAAAAAAATTCAGAAGAGCACAAGAGATCTGTCCACAATAGAGACCCAAAGAATCCATCTGATGCCTGGATCCCATCTCAAGGTCCTCCACAAGTCCAGAGGGAGGCCTGGAGTCCCTAACAATGTCTCAATCAAGTCTGTATCAAGGCTCAAAGGTCAGTGTTGAAAGCTAGAAAGTCTGCACCAGCAGGGTGAAGGATCTGTGCCACCAGGCTGAGGGATCTGAACTAGAGGCAGAAAGGGACACTCAAGAGCTGCCCTGAAAAGAGTCACAGCCATCCTCAGTGACAGCAAGGACCTGAGCTCCTCCAGTGATGAGACTATCTGAGCTCATGTAAGGAAAACCAGTGCAAGGAGCTTCTCTGTAAAATCAACAGTGCCCCATCTTCCCCTCCAGTTTTCCTTCTATGCTAATGGCAACAGTCCTCAGGTGAGCCTTCCACATCGTACACCATGCTGATTCAGTTCAGCAGGGTGTTACAAGTTGATCATTAGTTAATCTACCACAATGATCACAAAAAAGACCCATATATTCAGGTAACAATAGCGTATGAAAACTCACTTTGTGGCATAGACTAATTATAGGTACATAGAAGGAGAATATAGTGTATTCTTGTTCCTAGTAAGTTCACATGTTAGTAAAAAAATTTCATAATTTTTATAAAGAATTTATAAAAAATAAAACAAAAGGAAGAACCAGTTTCATACAGGCATATTTTCAAGGAAGTAAAACAACATGTCATATTTTATTTGCCTTGAAATCTTGAAATGACACATAACAGGCAGAAAGCCATAATTTTGTTTTGTGCTGAAGTTGCATCAAATCATTCAGTTTTTATAAAAATGGGCATATTGTATGCTTCTAGTGTGAATATAATAATGTATATTTTAGAAGTGTTGAAAATTACTGAAAAGTAGAAGAAATATTAACAAAACCATCCAAAGTTCCATCATTTAGGGGAATTTCTTAAATGATTTTCCACTATTTTATACATGCATAATATGCTGTTTTGTTTTGATTTATTTTTGTTTCTGTGATTTTGGTTGGAGGAATATTTATTTTTGCATAGATAAAAGTTATACTAAGTCTGTTTAGTTCACATTCTTTATAACTACAATACAATATTAATTATCATATTACAGTACTTCAAAAATTTCACAGTGGTCAAGCAAGTGATTTTAATCCAACTTACCTATATTGTTAATATTGACCAGTTAGGCAAATAATGCTATTTTTCTTTAAAAAAATAATCAGAAAGCACCTAATCTATATATACTTAGTACCATTGTTTACTTATACGATTACTGTATAATAAAAAACTTCACACTAAAATTAAAATAAAATTGTTCTCAAATGTAGTTTCAAAAGAGCTTGTCAGAAATAATTCAAGATAACTACAAATGAGTTACCTTCATTTGCCTCCTTAAGCTTCTCTTATGTTTCTGTATGTCTTGATGATGGGTAGGTATAAATTAAGAGATACATTGTTTTCCCAAAAGAAAATGCAAACTATATGTTTTTGGGAAAAGATGGCTCCATTCAGATAATGTGATCGATTTGAGTACCCTCAGTGGGAGTCCAACAGGTGGGAAAATCTCATGTGAAGATTTAGAGACCTCCAGGCATCACTTTCAATCTTTCTGCAGCTGTAACTATTTCACAGGCTATCTTTAATTCTGTCCTTGACAGCAGCAGCTCCTTCATTTAAGGATAGTTTTTCATTAGAAATTTGTAGGAATGAGAAACAGTTTTGTTTTTGAGCCCTCAAATGCTTAAGATCATTTATATTTCCTCAGATTTTGCTTAAAAACTAATAGGTTGCTATGTTCTCCTTCCTCATATCTCTCTCATTTCAGGGTAAGCAACTAGTAGTAAAGAGTGAATTTTAACATCTTTGGGGGGTGGATCCTGTTATCTATATTATTTATTTCATGATAAACATTTCTTAGTTTACACATGACTGAAGGCAAGTTTTGTTAAAGTTCCTACCACTATATAAGAAATATCTTCTTTCTTTTAGGCCCCAATCACATCTGTTCCACTTTTCTTTAAACTCTCACTGATGGTCTCTTCTGTCCTCTTCAGACTTCTGCTAACACTGTGTTTAAAGACCTGGTGCTTTCATTAATTGTCCTTGAGACCTTGCAGTTTACCCCTGTTTCCAATCCCAAAGACAATGGCACACATTTTCGGATTTTGTTACAGGATCAGCTATCTAATTAGATTTGTTTTCATTGTTACATAACATAACCAAATGTAACAGCAGCAACAATTGTTTATTTTGCTTTCAAATTTGCAACAGCTCAACAAAGCATAGCAGGTGTAGTTTATTTTCTGCGCTTATTTGGTTGAGGTAGATTAACCAAGGGGCAAGGAAGGTTGGAGATGAGATCTCAGTCTGTATTTGTGCTAGGAGCCTAGATTTCTCCTACATAAACCTCATTATGAACTACTTGGACTCTCCATAATATCATGGGCAGGGGCATAGAAACAGATGTTTCGAGAAAACCCAAGTGGAAGCAGTACCATCTTTATAAGTTTTCATAGAAACCATATAAGTGTCACTTCTACTGTGGTTACAAACCCATCTAGATTCAAAGACAGTGAACAGAGACACAGCATCACAAAGACAAGAGTCAAATCACACTCTAAGAAGGACATCTGTGGTGATAGTTTCAGTTGTTGCAACATTTTGCATAATACACCCTGTCATACACCCATCAATATTCTTGAAGAAAACTAAAAATTCACAATTGACAATGTTAACTGTTCTGGTTGATAATATAGCAATTTTTATTTATTTATTAGAAGTTATATAAGATGTTATGTCACTTGATCTCTTTTGGAAAAGACTGGGGAAGATGAGAGAAATTTTTCTTTGTAAGATATATAATAGGCTTTGCATTTGTGTAGACTTAACACAGATAACTAATAAGGAAATAAAAATGTTCACCACCACTCTCATGGAAATGCAAACTAAGACAGTAGTGAGCTATCACCTAGCAACAGTGATAATAGATACAGTCAAAAAGACACAAAAGGAAAGAGGGAAGCCATGCATATACTGTTTAAGGGAACTTCAGCTAGTACAGCCCTCATAGACCATAATATGTAAGTTCCCACCAAAATAAAAAGATTTAACTACCACATGACCAGCAATCCCACTAGTATATATCCAAAACATATGAAATAGGTATGCCAAAAAGACTCCAGCATTGCTGTGTGCATTTTAACCTTCTGCACAAAATCAAGCTATAAAATCAACAGAGATACCTACTAACAGAGAAATGGATAAAGAAAAAATGTAAATATAATAGAATGCTATTCAGCTTTATAAAAGGAAATCTTGTCACTCAGAGGGCATTATGTTAAGGGAAATAAGCCAGGGGATGTTATTCTTTTAGTGATTACAGTTCATTCTCTCTCTCTCTCTCTCTCTCTCTCTCTCTCTCTGTCTCTTTCTCTGTCTCTCTCTCTCTCCTTCTCTCTCTCTCTCTCTCTCTCTCTCTATATATATATATATATATATATATATATATATATATTCACAAGAGTAGATTTTAAGTGTTCTTATTACAACAATTAAGTAACTTTCTCGGGTTATTTTAATTCTGGCAGAAAAATTAATGTAACATCATTTTATACTCATGTACTAGAATGGTCTGAACTTCAGTTTTCATAGCTGTGAGAAGGTCATACAAGGTACTTGTTTCCCTCTCTCTTTGCTAGAGAACTCTGATTTGCTGGGTGAAGCAAAAGCCTGAACATTCTAGTCAAGTGCAAATGCCAAGTCAGGGCTGTTTTCTTTCCATGTTTTGATGCAAGTTAAACATTTCTGAAGGGAGGTCAGATTTAACTGTGGGAACCCAATAGAGAAGAGCCATGAAGAATCTTCCAGTGCACTCTGTAGTGGCAAAACCCACAGACAAATTATTGGTTGCAACTTTAAAATATTTTTGCAAGATTTGTTTCAGTAGAAGTCCCACTGAAGTTCAGAAATATGTTGCCTTGTGTGACTTTTGATGGATTTGTCTCTGTGTGCATGTGTTTCAATGTGTTTCTGGGTTTTGGTAGAAAGTCCAGAGCTAGCTGGCTGTTCCCATGCTACTTTAATCAGAAACATCACCTGATTTTTATGAAGCAAAGAGGAGAACATTTTTGTCATCTGTCTGAGAACATGATTTTTTGTAAATGATAATTTTTAACAAAAAACCATGTTTTTCTACAAACATGAAATATGAAGAAATAATTTGAAAGTACTAAGTTGTTTGTGTTATGAGCTCTGTTTTTCATTATTTATTTTTTCTTGCTCATTGAGTTATTTAAAGTCCAGGATTTCACTGATTCTAGTACCTTTTAATAAATAACCCTCTGTTCTGTTAACAGTGAGACAACCATACTAGTAAAAGAGTTTTTTTTAAAAAACTGAAATGATGCCATATGCCAGACCTTCGAGGAAAGATGTTACTTCTTAGAGGAGTTATAAATTTTCTGTGAGCAAGACAATTATGAAATTTTGTTGATTCCTTTTTAATTAAGGTTATTGGCATAATTTAGATATACATAAAGATCACATTCATCACAGGAAATTTGTACCTGTACATGATATATCTTAATTCCTCCTTTTTTTACATTCCTCTCCCCTCCCATTAAGCCCTCTTTTCCTCATTTACAATAGCTTTGTTTCTCATTTTACTTTTTCCTTCTTTCCTTCTCCCTTAGTCCTCTTCCCCACTGAACAATTTCTTCCAATTTTACAATATCTATTATATATTTTAGTCCTTATTTACACTTTCTGTTTCTCACACCAAAGAGATAAAGCAATATTTACACGTGTCAAATTTATGTCACTTAAGAGTATGATCTGAAGATCCATCTATTTATCTAGATATGTCTCAAGTTGATCCTTCTTTAGGGCCAGGTAGTACTCCATTGTATTAAAAAGCCACATCTTCTTTTTTTTTTTACATTTTTTTTATTTTAAAGAGAATAAAACAAAAGAAGGAAGAACAGAGCAGATCAAGACAGGACAACATAGGCAACAGAGTACTTTATGTTAAGACAGCCAGACATTAACAGTAGCTATCACAATATCTCTTCTCTGCTATAGTTGAGCATAGTTTCAAATACAATAATATCAAACATACCAAAATAGTATAAAGCCATTCAAAGAATGAAAGAATTACAGGGCATTCTGAACCAAATAACAGAGAATGATCAATGGGCTACTACAATATCTCATTTTCAATAAAAATTTTTGTTCATACTATCACATATATTCAAATCCCAATAAGACACATGATAGAACCAATGGTAATAGAAGAATAGCATCATGGTAGGACTTCTAAGCAAGACAATATTAAATCAGCTATAGCTGTCATAATGTTTTGCTTTCTTCAAAACCACTGTTCATACCATCATGCATAATAAAGTGAAACAAAATAGAATAAAACCATTCCAACTGATGAATGAAAACATTGAAAAGCTTCAAAGCTATGAGATGGGGACTCATGATTACTATAAAACCTTATATACTCTTACCAACTCTCATACTAGGGAGACTATGCAGTATTTACACATGTGAGTCTGGTTTATTTTGCTTATGAGTATGGTCTCCAGTTGTGTCCATTTAGTTATAAATATCTCAATGTGATCATTCTTTATAGCTGAGTAGTACTCCATTGTATAAAAATACCACAACTTTTTAATCCATTCCTCAGTTGATGGGCACTTAGGTTGTTTCCAAGATCTGGCTATTACAAATTGTGCTGCTATAAACATGGGTGCACATATATCACTGTGGTATGATGTTTTCAGTTCTTCTGGGAATAT